>NADL03000566.1:0-196615 GCA_002205965.3 Kappaphycus alvarezii
GCTTTGGGCTCTTTGGCGTGCGGTGATAATGAATTGCAGCCAGAAGAGGTCTCGATTGTCTCCGGTACTACAGACGGCTCCATATCGAATATTATAGCGCGTGACGATCGGTTCACCGTATTGGTGGAGTTGCTCCGGCGTTCTGGTCTTCTCCAGACTCTGGATAACGCGGGAAGTTTCACGGTCTTCGCACCAACGGATGCAGCGTTTGCGTCCATGCCAGACTCTTTTATTTCAGCAAACGGCTTTTTGCGAGCGCTGGTAATCCTGATCAGCTCGTAACGAGCGAGCGTCTATCCAATGAGGGCCTGAGCGTGGTTTTGGGTGCGCACGTGGTGGACGGTGAAATTCCTGCGGCTGATTTCATGGGGGGTGCAGAGCTCGTGAGTTTGGCGGGTTCTCCCATTGCGATAGCTGTGGTTGACCCCACACCCGACAACGCCACGTTGGCCGAGCAGGATGATGAATTTTTTGTTCTCAATGGCCGTGCCCAGCTCCTTCAGACGGATCTGGCCCCGAAGCCGAGCAACGGGGTGATCCACGTCATCGATACTGTTTTTGCTCCGGGTGAACAGTTGGCCGCTGCCGGCGCGGTCGACCAAGCAAGTTATCCGGGAACGCTCGCTGAATTGATGGAAGCGACACCTCTCTATGAGCCTTTCCTGCAAGCGCTTCGAGACGGTGAGCAGAACCTTTTGTTGGGGGCATTGAATTCGTCTACAGACGGTAGCGATGACTCGGACCGGACGCTCTTCATTCCGAGCTACGATTTTCCGACCTTCGATCCCGCAGCTGATCCTGGCGATATAAGTGCTGCGGCTAATTTTACGTTTTTGCATCTTTTTCCGGGGTCAACTTGAGAGCTCAGCAGTTGCAGCGGCGGCGACCGTTGATAATGCCTTTTCAGCGCGCTTTGCGGTCAGCAGTGAGGACGAGGTGGTGAGCGTAGGGGGCTCGGCGATTGTCGCTGCGGATATCGTAGCGTCGAACGGACGTATCCACCTTTTAGGGGCGCCGCTGTCAGTGCCAGCAAGCTCAGCGGCTGATATTTTGACGACTCGGAGCGAATTTAGCCTGTTGGTGGATGCTTTGCTCGAGTCGGATGCGGAGCTTTTAGAGACTTTACGCGACGGTTCAACGTCTCGCACGGTGTTTGCGCCGCCCAACGGGGCGTTCGGCAAATTTGGAGACTTGGTTGATGGTTTGGAAATCGAGTTCGCGGCGGATGGCACGGAGTCTCAGGACCTACTTCGCTATCACGTCAGTGCCGATGGTATTTCGGAGGAGTTGGGTATTCCGAACCCGATGGACCCTATGGATGAAACACCACCGCTCCCGGCTTCGATTGTGACGCTTTTTGGCGGGGAGGAAGTTGTTGTCTCTGAATTTGGCGGCACGGGGAGTGTTGCGCTGAATGGTCTGCTGGAGGTGCTCGCAACGGACACGATTGACATTACGCCCGAGGACCCGGATGACAGCGCATTTATCGTGGTGCACACAGTGGGTAATGTTTTGATTCCGCCTTCGAGCTCGGGTTTTCCGGTGGTGCCTCCGGAGGAGGGTGTGTTCCCGGGAACGTCGGCTGATGCACTCGCCTACTACTCGCGCTTGTCGAGTTACTCTGATTTAACGGCGAGTGGTGAATCGACCGTGCCGTTCACAATCGCTGAAGTCCCCCCTGACGAAGGCGAGATGGAGAGTGAGGCGACGACGATTACGTTCGGTGGTATTGTGACCGATATCCTCCGCTTTGACCCGAATGATGCGTCGCTGGTGGCGATGCTGGAGGGTGAAGACGACGAGCGAGAGCTGTTCCCTGGTGAGTTGGTATTTCCGTACGCATACGACAGCGATGGTGACGGGATGAACGATACGAATTTGACGCGGGATGAACTTCCGGAGACCACGGTGTTTGTCCCCGGCCAATTCGATGTTCCCTGCGGATATCGCTGAATTTATCTTTCAGGCCGATACCATGGGTTTTGCTTCATCGGCGGTAGCTGGGTATCACGTTGTGGTCGGAGCGATGATGGCGTCGGAGCTGACGTCCGGGTCACTTGCTACGCTGACGGTTGATGGAGAGACGGGTAACTTCGGTCAGTTCAGTGTGGATGTGGCGGTCAGTGGAGATGTGACTCTCAATGATGGTCAAGCGACCGTGATATTTCCGGATATCGTGACACAGAATGGTGTGATCCATGTGATCGACAACACCTTGTCACCGTGATGCGCTGATTAGAGCAAGACGAGGGTCCGGACGTTACGCACGTGGAGGCTTGAAGGTAGAGAGTGGTTCGGACCCTCGATTGGCCCGTTGCTTTGAGGGTTCAGAGCGACGGGCTTGGTTGACCCGAGCATTATGGATTGGGAATATCTGTTTTGAGTTTAAGTCGGCTAAGCGCACTTGACGCTGGATGGTAGAAGCGCGGCCGAGATTGGTCGAGCCGGTGTTTCGCGCTCTCGCCTGTTGTCGTTATCCTAAGACAACGCGCTCAGTTCGTCTTAGATCTCGCCACACTTAAACAGTCTTTCAGTTCAATGGTTCTAGGCGACGATCGTTGCCTAGAGACGTGCTCCTCGCAGCTTATTTTTCTTCGACGAAAACCTGGCTTCCTCCAGTTTGGTTGTGCTAGCGCTTGTCGTTCATCAACCGCAGAGATCAAGGCGGCTAGGTCACAATCTGCCGAGCAACGCTGCAGTGCAACCGCGGTTGCGGTAGCCGGTTTCGCCGAAGAACACCGAGGGGAGAGTTATGAATGAAATGCCCAAAAAGGTGATCCTGGATTTAAACGGGTTAATTCTTGTTCTGGGGTTTGTGTTGGTGATTCCCGTGGCGGTTTATGCGCAGACAGAGGGTGAACAAGAGGAAGGGAACACGCCCCCAGAAACCCCCGTTGCTGAGCCGGATAGTGGCGAGGTTTTGGTCGCCGATGGCGACGTGAGTCGCGAACTCGAAGAGCTGATCGTGGTTACCGGGTCACGTATTCCTCGCTCTAATCTCACGACCGCGGTTCCGGTAACCCTGATCGACCGGGAGTTTTTGGAGAACTCCGGGGAGGTTTTTCTCGCTGATATCCTATCTCAGATCCCTCAGCTCACGCCGAGTAGCTCGCAAGTTAACTTTGGTAGCTTTGACGCAGGATTGGGGACGGTGGACCTGCGTGGCTTTGGTTCGGGTCGGACGCTGACCCTGGTCAACGGCAGACGGCATGTCGGTGGTGTATTGTTAAGTCCCATCGTTGATGTGAATACCATCCCGCAGGACTTCATCGAACGGGTTGAGCTACTTACAGGTGGTGCGTCGGCGGTTTACGGAGCTGATGCGCTCGCGGGTGTCACCAACTTTGTTTTGAGAGACACTTTTGAAGGTGTCAGAGTTCGATCGCAATACGGAATATCCGAGCGAGGTGATGCTCAAACGTGGTTCATTTCTGCGTCGGTTGGATCGAACTTTAATTCAGATCGAGGTAACGCGGCTTTCAACATCGAATATACTCGGCGATCACGTTTAGATAAGGCTGATCGCGTCTTCACCAGTCGACAGCAGACGTTCATTGAGAATCCTGACGATATGGACACCGCTGATTTTGATGATGGTGTCCCCGACAACATTTTGATCGACGATGCGGGCTTGAGCATTATAACGCCAGGTGGAGTCGTGTTCGTTGGCGATCCGAGCTTCCAAAGTACGTTCAACGCGGACGGTACGTTTCGACCGTTTGACTTTGGGTCAACCGATCCGGCGATGGCGGTCATGACCGGGCTGCAGGTGGGCGGTGACCGACTAAGGCTCGCAGGCCGAGGCCCGCTACTCCCATTTCAACAGCGCATCATGGCGACGTCGATTTTGTCGTACGATCTAGCGGATTGGGCGCGTTTTTACAGCGAAGCAAAGCTTGTGTTCACGGACAACAGCGGTTCGGAGAGGGGTCAACCGCCGTTTGATAACGGATTCGGGGATTTGATTATTCGGCGTGACAACGCCTTTATCCCGACCGGGCTCGGGCTACTGATGGACCGGAGCGGCTTACTGGCTACCGAAATGCGACGCTTCCACGACGAGTTTGTTGAGCGCTCCACCGATGTTTTTCGGCTCACGCTTCGCACGGCGCTCGGTGTCAAAGGCGAGGTGAGCGAAAACTTGTCCTATGACATCGGAATGACTTGGGGCCGGACCGAACTGAGCGCCGATTTCACTCAAAATCTCATTCAAGATTCATTCATAGCGTCTACCGATGCGGTGGTCGACCTTGACGGTGAAGTGAATGGCAACCCCGGTGAAATCGTATGCCGCGTTAATCTGCAGCAGGTGAGAGGCCAGGAGCTGACGTTACCGAATGGAGATCGAACAGCGGCATTTGTGGCCGATGGTTGTGTGCCAACATCGGTTTTTGGTCCCGGCGCCATCAATCAGGGTGCTCGTGATTACGCCGCCCGGAGAACCACGACGGGGGGCTCGCTGGAGCAGGTTCAGGTGATGGGCTTTGCCGCGTTGAACAGCACGAACTATTTCGAGCTGCCTGGCGGTCCGATCTCGCTGGTTATCGGTTCGGAATATCGGCGAGATCAAGCGAGTGAGCGAAACGACGTCGCGGTGGGTTTGGATGTGTTGAGGATCGCCGCCCTGGTGCCGAGCCGAGGCGCAGTGGACGTAGGAGAGCTATTTGGTGAGCTCTCCCTGCCGCTGCTTTCCGGGCTGACAGGTATCGAAGAATTGACTGTGAGTGCCGGTGGTCGTTTGTCACGGTATAACCTGGATCAGGTCGGAACGATTTTGACGAGCTCGGTTACCGGACTCTACCGCCCCACGGTGGATCTGGCTGTTCGAGGGTCTTACTCTCGAGCTGTGCGCGCTCCCAATATCCAAGAGGCATTCGCAGGGAGGCGTGCAAGTTTTTTTGACTTGAATGACCCGTGCGACGAAGACTCTGTCTTCGATGCCGACTCGCGTCGGGTTGAGAATTGCACAGCTCTCGCTGAACAAGTGGGTTTCGAAGGCTATGCCCCTGGGCGGACCAACATTGAAGACGCTTCTTCAAGAGAGGGATTCGTCGGAGGAAACCCCGAGCTCGATAGCGAAAAATCTAGCAACTGGACGGCTGGGGGTGTTGTCACACCCCGGTGGATTCCAGGCTTAACCCTGACGGGTGACTACTATAACTTCACCGTTAACGATCAGATCTCCTTACCTCCTGCGGATGATGTCGTTAGAAATTGTGTTGATCTCGATAGTATCGAAAATAATAGATTTTGCGATATAATTGAGCGGAGTCCTGAGAGTTTTGAGATTGAGTCTATAGAGCTTAGGAGCTTAAACCTTGTTTCTCTTGAGACGGAAGGTATTGATCTTCAAGCTCAGTATACTTTTGACGTCGCGCGAATGGTAAGGTTCTTGGGTGGTAGCGGCCTGACGGACCTTGGCCTGTTTAACCTGAGGATGAATGCAAATCATGTCATCCGCTTTAGAGATTTCCCGGATCAAAATGACCGCGATGATCAGCGGGTATTGGAGGGTTTCCGTGATGTTCCGGAATGGCGGGTGAGCGCACTTCTTAATTACTACGTCGAGGATTTGGGCTTTACGTACCGGTTCAACTGGGTTGACGGGTTCTCCAGAGCCGCTGAATTGGAACTCTTTGAGGCTGACCCCGACGCCCAAGAGCCGATGGGTGTGCGCCCCTCGAGGGTATCATAATATGCGATTGAGCTATCAACTCCTTGAACAGTTGCAGATCTATGGGGGTGTTAATAATATCTCTGATCAAAAACCTCCTCGGGACTTTGATGGTTCTAACGGATTTTATGATATTCTGGGTCGGTTCTATTACTTCGGTACTCAAATCGATCTCTAATGGGGGCCAACGAGTCATGACCGCTGGAAAAAAGAGTGAAGTGGTTCGGATGTGCATCGATGCTGGCGTTAGGCTCGGCGATGTGTGCGGAGAACGACATCCCCGTGCCAGACGAACCGAGTGTCTCAGGTACGACTGCTGGTTCGATTTCGAATATTTTGGCGAATAGCGCCCGCTTCACGGTTCTTCCCTCGTTACTCGAACGCTCGGGTCTATTGGATGTTCTCGACCGCGGAGGGGAATTCACCATCTTTGCACCAACCGATGCTGCGTTCGCGGCGATGCCGAATGCGATCATCTCGGCTGCGAACTTTGTGAGCACGGGCAATCCGGCGCAGTTGCTTCTTGGTGAGCGGCTCTCGGAGGAGGGGCTGGAAATGGTGTTAGAGGCGCATGTGGTCAGCGGTAGAATCACGGCTGACCAGGTTGTCGATGGCGTCGGGCTTGAGACGTTGGCGGGTTCATCACTCAGCGCCGCCGTGGCCGATCCGACACCCGGCGAAGAAGGCGACGAGGTCGTCATCCTGAACGGTCGAGCTCGTCTTGTGCAGGCGGAGTTGGCACCTCGTCCTCCCAACGGTGTGATCCATGTCATCGATAGCGTCTTTGTCCCCGGGCAGCAGCTTGCGTCTTCGGGGGTTATTGACGAGGCGACGTACCCGGGGACGCTGGCGGAGTTGGTGGAAGCCACGCCGCTTTATGAGACCGTGATTGAGGCTTTGCGCAATGGTGGTGATGCTGATGTGCTCGAGACCTTGAATGACGACGCGGGGTCGACGCTATTCATTCCGACCATCGGTCTTCCCTCCTTTGGTGTTGACGTGGGTGATCCGCGAGAAGCCTCGGATGTGGCGGCGGCTGCCAGTAGCTTTGGACGTTTGCACGTGTTCGAAGGCGAGCTTGACGCCTCCGACGTCGCGGCCGAAACGGTGCTGTCCAATGCGTTTACGGCTCGTTTTACGGTGGTTGACGACGAGTCAGGGCTTTCGGTGGGTGGCTCTACACTTTTGGTGACTGACGTGGTGGCAACCAATGGACGAGTCCATGTCGTGGGCCCGCCCTTGGTGCCGGCAATCGAATCTGCTGCAGACGTTATCACGAGCCGTGGCGAATTTCGTGCGTTATTAAGAGCGCTGGAGGAGGCCTCTCTGATTGACGGGTTGCGTGACCGAACGCTAGCGCGTACGGTGTTCGCGCCGACCAATGAAGCCTTGGCGGCGTTTGATGCTCTGGGTATCGATGAGAACGATGGTGCCGGGCCGGGCACCGGCTTACTCGAACAGCTGGGCGAAGCTGGTGAGCTTGAAAACTTATTGCTCTACCATGTGAGCGCCGATGGGTATCTGAAGTATTGGCGCTCGCTGATCCGTCGGATCCAACGGACATGAGACCCCCATTGCCGACGTCGATCGAGACGCTTCTGAGCGGTGAGTCTGTCGACGTATCGCGAGCCGAGGGGAGAGACGCGGTTCGGTTGAACGACGAGGTAGGTATCGCGTCGACAGATGTTATCGATCTGACACCGGGGGATACGGACGACGATGAGTTTATCGTAGTGCATACGGTGGACGGGGTTCTCATCCCGAGCTCGGGTGTTACGGTTCCGTCACCGGAGCCGGCGTCGCCCTAGGCCAACGGAGCCCGATGGGCGGGTAGGTTGACGAGCTGTTTCGTCCGCGCGAGGGGGTCTTGTCATGCGTTTATCGGGGCTGCGACCGTGGTTTTCTTGGGCGTTGATGCTCGTTGGATCGGCCGGGTGTGCGAGCAGCGGATCATCGTTGAGGTCGGTTCAAACGGCTGCCGTTGATCTCGAGGGGCTCGAGCGCATCGAGAGAGATACTTATGGGGTGTTGTTTGCCAAGCCGGATGTGTTGTGGTCTGCGTTTGGCACGGTTTCGATAGCTCCCATCGTTTTTGATCTGGCCGACGAGCGCCAGGTTTCCTACGATCTGCGTGCTCGCCGGCGACGACGCATAGGCGTGAGTGACTCTGATCGCGAGCTCCTGCGGTCGCAGCTCTTGAAGCGTGTGCGGCGAGTTGTGGAGGAGTGGGGTGATGACACCGATGATACGGTCTCCGGAGAACCTGAGTCGTTGACGATCATCCCGATCGTTCAGCGTGTCGAGTGGTCGCGTCCTCCGGTGGGCGAACGAACCCTGCCGTTGGGTGTTGACGGCCGAAGCATCGGCGCAGGCGGCGCCACCGTTGCTTTTGAGCTTCGTCGAAACGGTCAAGACGGTGAGCTGGTTGCGTTCGCCCAAGAGTCCTGGAACGGCAACTTGGGAGATCAGAGGCCGCGTGTTGGGATCTGGAGTGACGCGATCGAGGCATTTCGCATCATCACTCGTCGCTTCGCGGACGACCTGCAGGAGCTTGGGGTTGGCGGCGCCCGCCGTGGGTGATAGCTCAGCGGCTTGGTTGATGCTGTAGAACGGCGACCTTATGAAACCGCTCCTGCGAGCGATCCCTGCTCCCCTCGTGCGCTTGTTTGCGCGTCCTTATGTCGCCGGAGATTCGCTCCAGGATGCGCTTGACGTTGCGGCGTGCAATCTCAGGCAGCAAGGGTTGTTGACCACTCTCGATCTCCTTGCCGAAGGGGTCGATACCTGTGCTGCGGTGGAGGGCATTCGTGGAACCTACCTCGACATGGTTGATGCGGTGGCCACTGATCCGCGGTTTGAAACCCTTCTGGCGCGACCGACGCTCTCATTAAAGCCGTCAAGCTACACGACGTCTCCCCTGGATCAGGGTGGCGACGCGCGCGGCAGTCGTGAGGCGCTTTTGGCCATCGCCGCGCATGCCGCTAGTCGAGATGTTCGTGTCACCTTGGATATGGAAAGCAGCCATTGGACCGACTTCACGCTCGATGCAATTCAGAGTCTGCACCATGAAGGTTACCGTGATGTCGGCGCCGTGATTCAGACCCGATTGCATCGCAGTGAGGCCGATCTTGACCGTTTGCCGGAGGGCTGTCGGGTGAGACTGGTCATTGGGATCTACCAGGAACCACCTGACATCGCGATCAGCAACAAGAAAACCATGAAAGAGCGCCTGCTTGAGTTTTCACGGACGTTGCTGGCTCGAGGCCATTATGTCGAGTTTGGTACCCATGACGAGGTCTATGTGCGTCGATTGCTCGACGAGGTCGTGCCCGAGCTGAATGTCGATCGAGATAGCTTCGAGATCCAGTTGCTCTACGGTGTACCGCGCGACAAACTCATTGCTGATTTGAGAAAACGAGACGTACGGGTCCGTCTCTATGTGCCCTTTGCCACCGGATGGGATATGGCCATCGCCTATCTTCGCCGTCGTTTGGATGAATACCCGGCCATGATGTTGCTTGTCGCCAAAGACTGGTTTCGACGTTGATATTCAGAGTCAACTTCTCAAGATCGCCCGCAGTGCATCGTGCAGAGCACCGAGGTAGCCTGAGCCGAAAAGCGCAACATGCACTAAGATCGGGTAGAGCTGATAAAGTGGCACCCGGTCCTGAAACCCTGCGGCCAAAGGGTAGCTCTCGTGATACGCCGCGAAGACCCGAGAGCTAAAACCGCCAAAGAGTTTCATCATCGCCAGGTCAATTTCGCGATGACCCCCATAGACTGCGGGGTCGATCAGCGCCGGTTGACCTTCAGCGCTACATTGGAGATTGCCGGACCAGAGATCACCGTGAAGTCGTGCTGGAGCCTCGGTCGGCCCAACCCGCTCGGGAAGTGTGGTGAGGATGTGGTTGAAATCGCGCTGAAGCTCGACAGAGATCGGGACCTTGTTGCGGGCATGCGCAAACATCGGTTCTAGACGCGCCGTGCGATAGAACTCTACCCACGACGAGCATAGCCTGTTGTTTTGCTCCAATCGACCGATGTAGTTGTCGGAATCGAGGCCAAAGTGCTTCGGCGCTGCGCGGTGGAGTGCGGCAAGGCCGTGCCCGAGTGCCTCGTCGAAATGGGTGTCACGTCTGCCTGCCCGGAGATACTCTAAAACGAGAAATGGCGCACCCGCTTCATCGTTAAACGCGATCACCTGCGGGATCTTTAGCGCGTTGGCTTTCGCCAGCCATCCCAACCCCTCAGCTTCACGTCGAAACATATCTTGCGGTGCTGCCGAGTGCGTTTTGAGAAAAACGGTCCGCTTGTCGCTGAGAGTTAAGGCGTAAGCCTGGTTGATATCGCCACCGGTCAAAGGCCGAGCCGTGACAATCTTCGCCCCCAGTGTCTCAGTCAGTTGCCGATGAAGCCGATGTGAAAGCGCCATCAAGCAAATGGGTCAGGTCGAGGATGGCCTGAGTTGGTTGTTTCGCGTGAGATGTTCGATCAAGCCCCTACTCGCACGCTCGCAGAGGTCGAGAACCTCTTCGAAACCTTGTTCTCCGCCGCAGTAGGGATCGGGCACTTCAGCATCGGGGGGACTTTCAGAGTCAAAACTTCGAAATAGGGTGATCTTAGCTCGGTTGGCGTCCGTCTCGGCGGAGGCCTCGAGATCACTGCGATTGGCGCGATCCATCGCGATAACATAATCGAATCGAGCGAAGTCGTCGGGGGTGAACTGTCGTGCACGACTTTCCAGAACGATGCCGCGAGCCCTTGCGGCCTGTCGCGCCCGGGGGTCGGGGAGTTCGCCTTGGTGCCAGCTGCCGGTGCCGGCGCTATCGACGTGCACGGAATCGCTTAGCCCGCGGTCTTCGAGCTGAGCACGCAACACCCCCTCGGCCGTTGGCGAACGGCAAATGTTACCCAAACAAACGAAGCAGACGCGTACCACGAAGACCTCCTCTGACACCGAGGCATAACGCAAGACCCCCTCGATGATCCATGCGTTTGAGGTACGGAGTGCTCCACGTGTGGATCATCACAGCTCGAAGAGGGGGCGTAATCGAATACGGTCTTCGAGCTTGGGGATTGCATTTGCATGTACCTCAATTCATACCAGTCGTCTTGATTCTTAGCGCACGGGTTGCCCATGAAATTTACGATCGATCACGGACCCTCGTTTGCGTGGTTAAGGGTCAGCCTCGCGGCTGGTGAAACCATTCAGGCTGAGGCCGGCGCCATGGTGTTACGCAGTCCCGAGATCGTGATGTCTACGCGGTTAAACGCCGGGCGAGGCGCGGGGCTCGTGCGCAAGGTTTGGACCCTTTTGACGGCGATTTTACGACGTGTCTTTGGGGGTGAGCCGATGTTCATCAACGAGTTTGCCTCGCGCACCGGTGGCAACCTCGTCCTCGCGCCCACGCTATCGGGCCAAGTGGTGCATCGGAGGCTGGAGCTCGGTGAGCGTCTGCTTCTTCAAGCGGGTGCTTTTCTTGCGAGTACGGGAACTATCGATACCAAGTTGAAATGGGGTGGTTTTCGGACACTCTTCGGCGGGGAGGGTTTATTTTTGCTCGAGTGCACCGGCCGGGGTGACCTTTTTTTCAACGCGTATGGATCGGTTGTTCCGGTTAAGGTTGAAGGCGAGTATGTCGTAGATACCGGTCATATCTTAGCCTTTGATGGCTCGCTCAACTTCCGCGTCAGGCAGGTCTCGGGTGGCCTCAGATCCCTGTTTTTCTCCGGTGAGGGCTTGGTGTGTAATTTTGAAGGCGAGGGTACGGTTTATATCCAATCACGAAGTCTTTTGGCGTTGGTCGGCTGGCTAGGCCCGTTTTTGAGGAGCTAGGTCGATGGATATCACCATAAAGTATGGGCCTGCGCACACGTTGGCCGTGGTGGGTCTAGAAGCCGGTGAGTCGATCCGCGCCGAGTCGGGGGCCATGGTGAGCATGAGCTCGAATATCGAGGTCCAAACCGATGGCCCCATGCATAAACGCTCCGGAGGCATCCTGAAGGGGCTCAAAAGAACCCTTTTTGGTGGGGAGAGCTTTTTTACGAATCTCTACCGTGCACCTAGCGTTGGCGAGGTGAGCTTAGCTCCAAGTTTGTGCGGGGATATGACCCAACACATGCTCAAGCCGGACGATGAGCTCTACATTCAGGGGAGCAGTTACGTTGCAGCCCCTGATTCTGTCGTTTTGGACACCCAATGGCAGGGCTTCAAGTCGTTTTTGAGCGGTGAGAGCACCTTCTTTCTCAAAGCGACAGGAGAGGGGCCGGTGATCCTAAACGCTTTCGGTGCGATCGAGACCATCGATCTCGACGGAGAATTGGTTCTGGATACCGGACACTTGGTAGCGTTCACAAGCGGTCTGAGCTACGTGATCAGCAAAGCGAGTCGGGGATGGGTCGCGAGTTTCCTCTCGGGTGAAGGGTTGGTGTTGCGGTTTCGCGGTCGTGGGAGACTCTACGTCCAAACCCGCAACCCCAACGACTACGGTACACACGTCGGACGCCAGCTGCCGCCGCGGCAGGATTGACGGTGATTGAATGAATCACGAAATTATCGATGCGCCTGATTTTGGCATGCTCCGCGTCGATTTTGAAGCCTCCGGTGAGCAGATTACGGCCGAGGCCGGTGCGATGGTCGCGATGAGCTCGGCAGTCACCATGTCGACGTCCATGCGTGGCGGGATGGTGCGTGCAGCGAAGCGCAAGCTTCTCGGCGGTGAGAGTATCTTTCAGAACGTTTTTATGGCGACCGGACCTGGTCAGACACTCTATCTGGCGCCACCTCCCGAAGGCGATCTGCGTCGTTTCGAGCTCTCTTCAGGTGAGGAGATCTTCCTGCAGAGCGGTTCTTATCTCGCCCATGTGGGTGATCGCTTGGTTCTGGATACGACGTGGGCCGGCGTGAAGTCGTTTTTTGGGGGAGTGGGCTTATTCATGCTGAAGGTATCGGGTCCCGGGGAGCTCTATTTCACCAGCTACGGCGCGATCCACGAAATCGAGATCGACGGCTCCTACACTTGCGATACCGGGCATATCGTAGCCTTCACATCGGGTTTAGCCTACAGCATTCGGAAATTCGGGGGGTTTAAGGGTCTTTTCTTCAGCGGCGAAGGTCTGGTCTGCGAGTTTAGGGGAACCGGGAAGCTCTATTTGCAAACGCGCAACATCGGGTCGCTAACCGCTTTTCTCGAACGATTTAGGCCAGTGAAGTCCGATGATTAGCGCCCGCCGGCCAGCTTCGTCCATGTAGGCACGAAGTGGGTGTCCTGAGTATCAAAAAAACGGTCAAACGAGGAGCAGACTAGGCTATGGATTTCGATTTTTCACCCGACCAGACCTTGTTGCGGGATACGCTACGGCGCTTTGTGCAGGATCGGGTTGTTCCGAATGCTCGCGCATGGGACCGCGAGCATCGTCTTCCGCTGGATGTCGTCGGCGAGCTCGCCGAGATGGGCTTGTTGGGGATCAGTGTCGACGAGCGCTACGGTGGCGCCGGGCTTGGGTCGGTCGAAACCGCAATCGTCGTTGAAGAGCTCGCTCGCGGCGACGGCGCGCTGGCGTTGACCGTGGCGAGTCATAACGGACTTTGCACCGGACATATCGCGATGTTTGGGAATGAGAGTCAGAAGGATCGTTACCTCGGCCGGCTTGCCAGCGGACGGGCGCTCGGGGCTTGGGGCTTGTCGGAACCGGGAAGCGGTTCTGACGCGGTGGCCATGGAAACCGTCGCCGTGCGAGACGGTAGTCATTGGATCTTGAACGGCTCCAAGATCTTCATCACCCAGGGCACCGTCGCCGAAGTGTTCGTTGTCATGGCGCGAACCGCGCGGGATAAGGGCTCCCGGGGGGTGACCGCATTTATCGTCGAAAAAGACGTTGCTGGTTTTACCCAAAATCCGATCCGTGAAAAACTTGGGATGCGCGCTTCGGACACCGCTGAGCTTCACTTCGAGGATGTTCGCGTTCCCGACGCGAATCGTATCGGTGGCGAAGGCGAGGGCTTTGTCCAAACCGTCCAAGTCCTCGACAAAGGTCGTATCACTATCGGAGCGCTCGCTCTTGGTTTAGGGCGGGGTGCGTTTGAGCATGCGCGACGCTACGCCACCGAGCGCAAGCAATTTGGCGATACGCTGAGTCAATTTCAAGCTACTCAGTTTAAGCTCGCTGATATGGCCACCGAGCTTGATGCCGCCGATCTGCTCGTGCGACGCGCCGCTGCATTGTGTGACGCTGGCCGTTCTTTCGGCCGTGAAGCTTCGATGTGCAAACTCTTTGCGAGCGAAGCGGCGATGCGCGCGACCGATCAGGCTATTCAGATCCATGGTGGTTACGGCTATACCACCGAGTTTCCGGTGGAGCGCTTCTACCGGGATGCCAAGCTTTGTACCATCGGCGAGGGCACGAGCGAGGTGCAGCGGATCATCATCGCGCGTCATGCTTTGAGGGAGATCGCTTAGAGACGCCTTTGGCATCAGGACTATCGCTAACGCCGGCGAAATTGCCTAGTGTTCGGGAACGATGTTTAGGGTTCTAGCCTTCGTCTGGTTTCTCGCCGCCACCTCAGGTCCGACTGACACCGGTTCATCGCCGGCGACGAGAACGACCCCCACCGCGTGGTGCAACGAAGATGGTGGTCTCCATATGGGTCTCCATCGTGCTGAGCTCATTCTCCGCGACGAACGACCGGTGTTGGGTCTTCGCGGACGGCATTTTCGTCCATCGACGCTTTCTTCGGCGCGCCTTTTTCAGGGTGCCCGCCCAGTGGATCGCGTTGATTACCGAATCGGTGACGATGTGATGAGCCGATTGTTGATTCAGGACAACGGCTGGCAGATCGTCGAGTCCTCGACACCTCATCCGCTGAAAGTTCCGGTCGGGTTTAGGCGGGGTATTCCGCCGCTGCTCGTCGGGGCGTCTGTCCATTTTGCCTGGTTTGTGAGTGCGACACATCTGGCTCGCGTTGATCTGGATGTTGATGGGGATGGGGTGATTAGCGCTAAGCTCAATCGTCGGCTCCTGGGTAGCACGGTAGTAGAAGCCAATGAACGTCTGAAGGTATTGAATGGCAGACGACTGTTGAGTTGCAGCGCTCAGCTGCGTTGCGAAGAAATCGCATCGCTTCAAGCGCCGGTGCGGCACATTGTTGGCTTTCACGATGGATATTTGGTGGCCACGGATCGTTCTGTTGACTACGTCGAGTTGAACGAGTCGCGCGTTGGTGGCGACGCAGCGGTGGACAGCCGTCCGGTAAAGATCGAGGAGATTTCGAACGAAGGAGCCGATACGCTCTGCGGCGGCATATATGCATGGCTTGTGCGCGACAAAGAGACGACCCTCGAATTTGTCCGGGTTAACAGCTCCTTGGAGCTTCGCTCCTTCTCCCTCCTGGAGATCCTTGAACGGGCGCTGCCTGTGGCAGATTCCCACGCTGTGGAGGCCTGGGCGGATGCGCTGGTCGAGGCTCATTGGCCCGGTCGACGCAGCCTGGCGGAAAAATTTAGCGATTCGAAATCGGCGTCGCTTCGCAGGGTAGCGGCTCTGCTTTGGGGGGGAGAGCCGGGCAATGGCTCCCTCGCTCGTTTATGGCTTTTGGGTCACGATGCCGACGTCGCAGTGCGCCTAGCGGCAGTTCATGCTTCGGCCACCTGGTGTCAGCGTGATCGCAAGATGCCGTGTCGCGCCGTTCTTGCCGCGTTCGTGAATGACCCCTATGACGAGGTGTCTTCAACCGCGCGGGATTTCCTCCTCGCGGACGATCCTTGGGCTGCTCTTGAAGGTGCTCCAGCGAGTTACCGCCTGGCGGCGATCTCGAGCCTCTCATCGCGGTGGCAGCGTTACGCGGAGCCGCACGTATTCGAGGTTCTCGAGCGCCTGAGCACCGACGTCGACCCCAAGGTACGGGAAGCCGCACGTATGGCCGTCATTCAGGAGTGACGGTCAAGCTTACCCGGCGGCAGTTTGATCCGATCGCATCATGGCGCACCACCCTCGCCTGGGGCGACGTAGCCCTCCGGAGGAGCGGCGCCGCCACCGAAAAGAAATTTCTCAGCTTGCTCGGAGAGAATCCGCTGGGACTCGGGTTCTGAGGGGTTCAGTCGAAATTCGTTAATGATCATCGTCGAGTGGGAGATCCACTGGCTCCAAGCGTCTCGAGACACGTGGTGAAAGATCCGCCTACCAAGCTCGCCTTTCAGTGGCGCGTACTCGAGTCCGGGAAGCAGTTTGCCGAGCTTGGCGCACATGACTGTCCGTTCAACCAAAATTCGTCCTTCCTGCGGGTTCTCTGCCGGTCTTTACCACGGCGGAACCATAAACCGCCTCGAGAAGCAAGCCTTACGGTGAGATGGGGTCTCGATTCGGAGGCCCGATAGTGGTAACGACCGCTATGCACCGAAATAAAGCTCTCTCCTTAGCATTTCTCGCTACGGCCACGCTGTTCGCCTGCTCACCCCGCTCAATCGGTTGGCCCCGCCCGGCCGGTTGCCCCAGCCCCAACCGCCGGGGCTTTAGAGCCAGCGGTGACCGACTCCACTATGCGCTCTGAGGGAGGCCCGGCTCGGACGTGGGATGACAGCTATCTGCGGCCAGAAGATGTATTTGCGCTCGAATGGGTTGATGATCCGCAAATCTCCCCCGACGGATCGCGCGTCGCATATCTGCGCAAGAGCTTCGATATCATGACCGATCGGGTGCGATCCGAGCTCTGGCTGGCGGATGCCGTTACGGGCGAACATCGCCCCGCTTCTCAGTGGCACGGAATCGGTGAGTGCGGCACGGTTTTCGCCCGATGGGACGCGCTTGCTCTACGCGGCCTCGTCGCGGGGGAAAACGCAGCTTTTCTTGCGTTGGCTAGACACCGGGCAGACGGCGCTTTTGACCCAAGTCCAACAAGCGCCAAGTTCAGCGACCTGGTCGCCGGATGGACGACAAATCGCACTCACCATGCGCATACCTTCGTCTTCGGCACCCATGGTCACGATGCCTGAGAAGCCCAAGGGGGCTGACTGGGCGGCGCCGGCCAAGGTGATCGACCAGATGACCTACCGTGCCGATGGTTTAGGCTATCTCGACGAAGGCTACAGTCATCTCTTTGTCGTTTCTGCCATCGGAGGTACTGCGCGCCAGCTCACGACTGGGGATTACAATCACGCGAGCCCCGACTGGTCTTCGGACTCGAAGACCTTGTTCGTCAGCGCAAATCGTCGTGAAGATGCTGATTTTGAAATCATCAACAACGATATTTTTGCGGTGGATGTTGCGAGTGCCGAGCTCACGCAGCTCACCGATCGCGACGGGCCAGACTCGAATCCTGTCGTCTCACCCGATGGTAGCCGCATAGCCTACCGCGGCTTTGACGACGAGCGGCAAGGCTACCAGGTTCAGAGGCTTTACGTCATGAACCAAGACGGGAGCGGCAAGGCCGTTATCAGCGCTGATTTTGATCGGGACATTGGCACCTTCGCTTGGGCGAGCGACTCAAGGCGTCTGTATGTCCAATACGACGATCGCGGGAACACCAAGATTGGGCTGATGACTCTGGATGGCAATGTCACTGAGCTGACCGGCGACGTCGGGGGGACGGTGCTGGGTCGCCCGTATGCGTCGGGTGCATTCACCGTCTCCAAGGGCGGGCGTATCGCCTTTACCCATACTCGCCCAGAACATCCGGCGGATCTCGCCGTTCGCGATGCGAGCGGGAAAGTTCGTACGCTGTTGCGGCCAAACGACGACCTCTTCAGTCATAAATCGCTCGGCCAAACCGAGGAGATCGTCTCAAAATCGCTAGATGGCCGAGATATTCATTCGTGGGTTGTGAAGCCGCCGGATTTCGATCCATCGAAGAAATATCCGCTCATTCTGGAAATCCATGGCGGACCCTTTGCTAACTATGGAGATCGGTTCTCAGCCGAAATTCAGCTCTATGCCGCGGCGGGATTTGTCGTGGTCTACAGCAATCCCCGGGGCAGCACGAGTTACGGCAAAGAGTTCGGCAACCTGATCCACCACAACTATCCGAGCCAAGACTACGACGATTTGATGTCGGCGGTCGACGCGGTGATGGCGCAGGGTTACATCGACGACGAAAAACTCTATGTCACTGGCGGAAGCGGGGGTGGCGTTTTGACCGCGTGGATTGTCGGCAAGACCCAACGCTTTCGTGCTGCGGTGGTCGCCAAGCCCGTCATCAATTGGGCGAGTTTTGTGCTCTACGCTGACGTGGCACCGTACTTTTTGCGGTACTGGTTTCCATCGACGCCTTGGGAAGATCCCGACCACTATTGGGCTCGCTCGCCGCTCTCCCTGGTGGGGAACGTCGAGACTCCGACGATGCTTCTCACGGGTGAGGTTGACTACCGAACCCCGATTTCGGAATCTGAGCAATACTATCAAGCATTGAAAATCAGGAAAATTGACACCGCTTTGGTGCGTATTCCGGGTGCTTCGCACGGCATCGCGGCGCGGCCAAGTCAGCTCATCACGAAGGTGCTCCACATCCTCGCATGGTTTGACAAGCATGGCATGGGAGGCGGTCAGGACGATCTCCCCGGTTGACAGCTCCGTGTCCTACACTCTAAGGGGCGCCCATGGACAAAACGGCGTCGCCAGCGCCTCATGCCTCCATCGAGCGGACAGACCATGGCGACCTAGCAACGCTCCCATCGCGACGTTCGCCAAGTGCAGCGGCGTTCTACGACCTTGAAGGGACCCTATGTTCGACGAACATCGTTCATACCTACGGCTACTTTGCTCGGCGCCAACCGACGCTGATTCGGAGCATCCTCAAGACCGCCTCAACCTTGAGTCAGATCCCTCTTTTCGTAGTCGCCGACTCGTATTCGCGAAAGCTCTTCAATGAGTTTTTCTACCACCGTTATCGAGGTGAAAGTGAAGATCGTTTGAAGCTGATGGCAGACGATATGTTTCACGAGGTGGTACGACCGGCTATCTTTGAGCAAGCGTACGCGATGATCCGTCAATCGCGGGAAGCAGGATATCGCCAGGTTCTCATCACCGGTGCCCTCGAGCTGCTGGCCGAACCCGTCGCTCGCCATCTCGGCATGGATGATTTCATCTCGAACACCCTTGAATACGTCGATGGTTACGCGACCGGTCGTCTCTGCCCGCCACTGCTCGCCGGAGCTTCGAAAGCCTCTTTCATGAGGCGTTATGCTCGGGAACATGATTTGGACCTCGAACAGTGCTTGGCTTACACGGACTCGATGAGCGACTATCCCATGCTGACCACCGTTGGAAAACCGACAGCGGTTAATCCTGATTTTCGTCTCAAGCAGATCGCCCGCAGCTTCGATTGGCCGGTTCTTTACTTCAGGTAAACTGCCGGGGATTCTACCGTACTCAGTTGCGTTCAAGGTTCTCAACCATGCCTCTTCATGACCTCGAACAATTGGTGGTCACCATAGACAAAGATTCGGCTCCTCGGATCTTTCATTATGGTGAAGACTTTCTTCTGGAAGACCTTCCGGTAGGAACCCGTGTTGTGTATCCGCCGCGGCCGATTAAGGGCCTTCAGAACGTCGATGCGGCGATCCGTTACGCGCTTAATCATCCTCTAGACAAACCTCCACTCCACGCGATGCTCGAGCCTGGAATGAAGGTCACCATCGCCATCGACGATATCTCGCTGCCGCTACCACCCATGAAGACTCCGGATGCTCGCCAACGTATGTTGGAGATCGTGGTGCAAATTCTCGCGGACTACGGTGTTGACGACATTCACTTGATTATGGCTCTCGGTGTCCACCGACGTATGACCGACGCGGAGATAAAACGATGCGTGGGCGCCAAGATATTCAATGCCTTCCACCCTGACCGTCTTTATAACCACGACGCCGAGGATCCAGAGGGGATTGTTGAGCTCGGCACCACACCTGAGGGTTATCACGTTGCTCTGAACCGCCGTGTCGTTGACAGTGATCTGCTCATTTATCTGAATATCAATTTTGTGCCTATGAATGGCGGACATAAGTCGGTGGGAGTGGGACTTTGCGACTACGAGACACTGAGGAATCACCACAATCCTAGTGTCCTTCGAAAAACGAAAAGTTATATGGCGCCCGCTCACTCACATATGCACGACATCTATCGGGCGATCGGGGATTATATTAATGAGAAACTCAATGTCTTTCATATCGAAACTGTACTCAACAACCGGATGTACGATAGTCGCCTCGACTTTTTGTCGCGAAATGAAGACCACTTTTCAGAGCTCGATTGGTTGAAATTCGATGGCCTGAGATTCACTCTGAAGAATTTGCCGCGCGTCGCCAAGAATAAGGTGATGATGAAGATTCCTGCGCCTTACGACGTGATTGCGGTTAATGCAGGCGCGACTGACCCAGTTCACACTCGAACATTGGAGGCGAGTCTTCAGCAGTACTCGGTGTCGGTGCAGGGACAGTGTGATATTTGGATCACAGGCGTTCCGTATATTTCTCCTTACAATGTAAATTCGGTTCTAAATCCACTGCTTGTGCAGTGCATGGCGTTGGGTTATCTTTTTAATCTTAACCGAGGTACCCCGCTTTTGCGCGAAGGCGGGACGATCATTCTGACACATCCGTGCTTTGACGATTTTGATCCGGAGCATCATCCGAGCTACATTGAGTTTTTTAATCGTTTGCTCCCCGAGACCAGGGACGCCATGGAGTTGCATCGCAAATACGAGCGCGAGTTTGCAGAAAATCCGAGTTATATTGATCGCTTTCGTTTTGCTCATGCCTACCACGGATCGCATCCGTTTTTTATGTGGTATTGGGGTGAACGCGGTCGTCGGTGGGCGGGTCGAATCATCGCCGCAGGAGCAAAGAATGCCCGGGTTCCAGCCTTGATGGGTTGGGAGCATGCGAGCTCGTTATCCGAAGCGATTGCGATGGCCAAGGCCAATTTTGATGGTACACCGGATATCGCGGTGACCCATATCGCGCCGACTTTTCTCTGCGACGTGACCCCCTAATTCTCAGATCTGACGGCCGCTTCTGTATCCCCACTTGACGTCAGTTAGCACACGACCGATTCACCGGATAAGTCAGCACCTGTGGTTGTTTTTTTGAACATTATGATTGACCGCCTCCGCAAAACGTTCGCAGACTCACTGCGTCATTGGGGGAGGAGCGATTCTAATGCGCGGCGAGGAGAATAATGCCCCATACAGCAGACGACGTCAGAAAGATCTTGAAAGACGAAAAGATACGGTTTTTGAGATTGGTGTTTTCGGACATTCACGGGACGATGAAGAACGTCGAGGTTCCGGACAAACAGTTTGATAAGGCGATCAACGGCGACATCATGTTTGATGGCTCGTCGATCGAGGGTTTTGTCCGGATTCAAGAGTCCGATATGGAGTTGAAGCCCGATTTCAATTCGCTTCGGATCTTTCCCAACGATAGCGAAGAGGGTCGCGTTGCATTGGTGGTCTGCGACATCTACACCCCGGAGGGTGAGCCGTTTTCGGGTGACCCGCGAAATGCCTTACGGCGCGCGGTCGATGTGGCGCGAAGTCACGGTTACAAAGCAAATTTTGGGCCGGAAGCCGAATTTTTTCTTTTCCAACGGGGCCGTGGCGGTGAACCAACCACCGTTACGCAGGATCGCGGGTCCTATTTTGATCTTGCGCCGGTTGACCTCGGTGAAGTTGCTCGGCGCGAGATCATCAATGTCCTCGAGCAGATGGGCTTTGAGGTCGAGGCTGCGCACCACGAGGTCGCTCCGGGTCAACACGAGATCGACTTCAAGTACGCTGACGGCTTGACCACCGCCGACAATATTTTGGTCTTCAAGCATGCGGTGAAAACGGTAGCGAGGCGTTACGATCTCCACGCTACCTTCATGCCGAAACCCTTGTTTGGCGAAAATGGCTCCGGCATGCATGTCCACCAGTCACTTTCAAAATTGCAGGGAGGCAACGCGTTTCTTGATGAATCCGCTGAGTACAGACTCTCCAAGGTCGCGCGCAGCTACATCGCGGGAGTATTGACGCATGCCAAGGCGATCTGTGCGGTGACGAATCCGACGGTCAACTCATTTAAGCGCTTGGTCCCCGGCTTTGAGGCTCCGACGAATGTGGCATGGTCCGAGAAGAATCGAAGCCCGATGATCCGAGTTCCAGCCAGCCGCGGAGAAGGTACCCGTATCGAGGTGCGGATGCCCGATCCATCGTGCAATCCCTACCTGGCCTTCGCGGTCATGCTTCAGTCCGGTTTGGATGGCGTGGCGCAGGGGCTCGATTCAGGACCGGCGGTTGCTCAAGATATGTTCACCATGACGGACGATGAGCGAAAAAAGCTCAATATCGATAAGCTCCCGCGGAATCTTGGTGAGGCGGTGACAGCCCTTGAAAAGGATGAGCTGGTCTATCAAGCGCTCGGTGAGCACATTGCTGTGCACTTTATTAATTCCAAGCGTCATGAGTGGCAAGATTATATCTCCATGGTTCATCCTTGGGAGGTGGAACGTTACATCTCCATGTATTGAGTGTCTGTCCTGAAGTGGCGGCGGTGGTTGACGCCGCAGGATATTTCAGCGTGCGTTAAGCTGCCAATTGTAGTCGTGGTAGCTTAACGCAGGAGACGAACCGGCAAGGTTTCGTTTTTTCGGAGGTAGCCGTTCGGTAACAAAAGCGATCGCGCCTTCGGGTCCTCCAAAATCTGCGGCATACCACTCAAAGATCTTCGATACCGAGAGCGCACCCGAGCTGACGCGGGCGCCGGCGGGGCTTTGAACGTAGCGTTTGCTCGCCTGCTCGAGGCGACGCTCAAGGTTGGCGCCCGTGTACGGCCGCTTCTCGAGCTTTGGACAGCCTTTCGCCGCGCACACCAAGACCATATGGGTTCGTGGATCCCGGGCGAGCGGATTGAGGATCTCCTTTTCTAATTGGTCAAGGCTCACGGTTTTTCCTGCCACGCGATGGTTCTTCTTTTTGAAGAAGTCGTCGACGTTGAGAACAGATTGGGGTGTTCCAGCATCGAGTACAGAACGGATAACCAAGGCATTATAGGCGTCGATGTAGAAGGCCATCGCTTTGGCCTTGGCCGCGGGAACCTTAGCTTTGCCAACGGCATCGAGATAGCGATCCAAGTCGTCGCGCATGGAGGCGACGGTTGTGTAGTTGACGAGTCCCTTTGCCACGGAGGCCTTGAGGATCTTGGCGTACGCGCTTTGAGCGTCAGCAGGAACATTCGTCAGAAACACGGTGAGGAACATGAACCAAGCCATAGATGGTGACCTCCAAAATAATTTTCCAGACAGTAAGTATGGTCGACGGTCGACGCAAAACCTTTCGTCGACCTGCTCAACGAAGCACACCGAAACGCCACAAGAGCGCAACGACACCGACATAACTCAATTGAAGCGCCGCGACGCCCGCGACCAGCATGACAACAAAGGGGTAGAGCTGGCGAATCGGTATGAATGAGACTCCTAAGAAACCGCAAAGCGCCGCGCCGGCGACGGCAAGCGTTGCAAAGACCAACGCCCCGGGCGCGCTGTTTTTGAGATCAGCAACGCTCGGTGCAAGATGCGAAGCGACGCAGAGCGCCAGGTAGCTGAAGAGCACAAGCCAGAGGTCCGGTTCGGCCGCTTCGATGATACGTCGGGGCCAGTGCCCAAACGGTGCTGCCCAAAGCTCGTGGTGTAGGGGTGCGGGCACCATCAGGAGCGCGATGCCGACCAAGGCCGTGAAGCCAGCGAACGGCGGCGCAATTCCTATGAAGAACGAGCCCGAGAGTTGCCACAGGTTGCGCTTCGAGTAGGCGTGGCGGACGTAACCCAGGGTGCCACTGACCGGATCAGGTTCGAAGAGGCGATAAGCGACGATGCGGTGGCCAAAAAGTCGTGCGGCTAGGAGGTGGCTGAGCTCGTGCAGGGGAACACCGAGCCAACCGGTGAAGAGAACTGAGTACCAACCCAGCCGCTTTGAAAGGTAGCGTCCGGCGAAGCATTCGAGGTTATGAAGGCAGATCAGGGTTAGGGTCATAACACCACAGAACAAGCCGAGTTCGGCCAGGTTGACCCACCAGCGTTCGATCACAACGCGATCTCATGCCTAGCGCCAGGAATTGGCAAATTTTTGGCGTTGGCTGGGTCGAAATCGAATCGGTTCGGTTGTTCTTACCGGGCTCCCTCGATAGCCAAGGGGTGGAGATGGCGATGGAGCACATACGTATTGAGGAGCGCGACCGGATTCTGGTGCTCACCTTGAATCGGCCTGAGCGAAAAAACGCGTTGACCCGAGCGATGTATCAAGCGCTCTGTGACGCCCTGGACCGCTTCCGCGACGATGACGCGTTTCGGGTGCTGTTGCTTCGTGGCGCCGGCGACGCATTCACCGCGGGTAACGACCTTCGGGACTTTATGCGTGACCAGCCGACCCGTCCGGAGGGCCCGGTTTTTGGTTTTTTGCAGCGTTTGGTCGAACTCGACAAGCCGTTGGTGGTCTCGGTGCACGGTGCCGCCGTGGGGATCGGAACGACGCTGCTGCTTCATGCCGACCTGGTCTATGCTGCTCGCGAGGCGAGTTTCTGCATGCCGTTTGTGCCGTTGGGTTTGGTCCCCGAAGGCGGCTCGAGTTTCTTGTTGCCGCGCGCGCTCGGCCATCGACGAGCGGCCGAGCTCGTGCTCCTGGGGGAGAAATTCTCCGCGGCGACGGCGGTGGAGCTCGGTCTGGTGAATGCGATCGCGAATCCGGTCGAGGATCATGCCCTGTTGCGGGCTCAGGCCTTGGCTGAGCAAGCTCTTCCGGCGATTATTGAGTCTAAGCGTCTGCTCAAAGCGCCGTATCGTGAGAAGCTGTTGGATGTGATCGCGCGGGAGGGGGAGGTCTTCGCCGAGCGACTTCAATCACCGGAAGCCGCAGAGGCTTTCCAGGCGTTTTTCGAGAAACGTAAGCCACAATTTTAACCGAGTTAAATATGGAATTCCTTCTTTTCGGTATTCAAGCGTATACGTACATGGTGTTTGCCGCCGTGATCATCTCCTGGATCCAGCTCCCGCCGGACAACCCGATCGTCAGTTTGCTTCACACCTTCACCGAGCCTCCGCTGAATGCCATCCGCCGCGTGATGCCTGATACCGGCGGCCTCGATTTTTCGCCGATGATTTTGATCTTTGGTCTATACGGACTTCAGCGACTGCTCACTTCCTAGACGCTGGACCACTTTAATGAGTTTTTTGTTTTATCCCTCTGAAGCGTACGGTAATGTGCATGGATGAAACATAGTCTTGCCTCGTTTTCGTTCGTCAGTGTTGGAATGATGCTTACGGCTTGCGACACGCGCGAGGATTTCTACGACGAGCCAACGTTGCTCTGCTTTGAGGCTACTGCTGATGGTTTGGTGAACATCACTGCGGAACTCGAGAGTCCCGAGATGCCCGGATGCACTCGCTTCGTTGATGCGCAGTGCTTCGTCAAGCGCTCGGCCGACGGGATTACGATCACCGCCACCGGTCAAACGGAAACAAAACTCCGATTTCGCCGGGAATGCACGGTCGAGAGCCCTTTTGCGTCAATGTCGTGTGGTTCGCTCGCGTTTGAGCCAGGAGTTTATCGCTTGGCCTACGGCTCGCCGAGCCGGCGCTCGAAAGGAGTGTTGGTCGTCGACGAGAATGCGTTGGCCGTCGCATGTATCGATGGGCGCAGTGACCTTGCCCAGGTGACTTTGCCCGCGGGTGTCGAGTGCGTCGGCCGACCCTTAGACCCGGTGCGCGGCTGTTTTGGAGAACCTGAGAACGTCGGGACTATGAGCTTCGATGCTCATGCTCTTCCCCGCGATGGGCCGAGCACCTTCGAAGATCCGAGTGGCACATGCTACCGCTTCGACGGCTTTTGCTTGCCGGAAAGTTGGGATCGAGTTGTAAGGTGTTCTCCGGCGGAAATTTGCGACGAAAATTGAGTTCCAGCGAGCTGCGCTCGTAGACCCTTCCGAGCGCTGAACATGACATCGTTGCAAAGCGGAGAAGGCCCTGCCGATATGGAATGAATGAGAGAGCAATTTTCTATTGCAGGCTTTGGTCGAGTTTGCTTTAGCTCCGTTCCATGGGAACAAAATTCTACCAATTTTTACCCCTCGGCGGATTCATGATGCTTGCGGCCTGCGGGTCCGACGAGTCGCCCGTTACACGAACTATAATCGTTACGCCACCAGTGGAGCCTCCTGTTTTAGATCGCGACTTCTTCAGTGAGCTTTGCTTTGCGGCGGTAGACGGTATGGTGATTTTCAGACCCGGGTTCGGTGTTATCGGTGGGAGCCTGCTGGACCGGCTGGAGAGTCGATGTTCGGTCGAGCGCTCCTCGAACACGCTTCGTGTCAGCGTTTCGATGCTCGCGGAGGACCCGCCTGATATGCCGGCAACAGATGATGCTAATCCGGCCTCGCCGCTTTGTGAGCCTTTGGCGCTCGAGCCGGGCGAGTATCAAATCGAGTACGATACTCCTCGCGGACCGTCGAGTGGTACGCTGATCCTCGAAGAGGACGCATTTGGCTTCGGGTGTTTTGACGATGAACGCGGGGTAAATCGCGTGACTTTGGGCTGAGGTTTGCGGAAATTTGTGGCGAGAACTGAGTTTCAACCGGTTGCGCTCGTCAGCGGCTCAGATCTCCGCACATGACCTGACCGCGACACGAACCAGGCGCCATCGAACACGATAGGTTCAAACGCGGATTTACGTTGTCAAATCCGATCGATTTTGCTTACGTTCAGCCCATGGGAAGTAAACTCTGCTGGCTTTTGCCTTTCGCCGGTTTCATGATGCTCGCCGGGTGCGGTTCAGACGAGAGCTTCGTCACACGAGATCCAATCGTTAACGAGCCGGTAGAACTCACTGTTCTTGAACGCGACTTAGTCAGTCAACTTTGCTTTGCTGCCGAAGACGGGCTGGTGTCTATTAGCCCCATGTTAGGTTATACCAGCGGGAGCCTTGAGGACCTTTTGGAGGTTCAATGCTTGGTCGAGCGTTCTGTCGATACGCTCAGCGTCAGTGCTTCCATGCGTGTAGAGCACCCGAGCGACGCGATCCTCACCAGTGATTTAAATCCGGTCTTCGCGTTCTGCGACCCGTTAGAGCTCGAGCCGGGCGAGTACTCAATAAAGTACGATACGTTTGGCGGACCGTCGAATGGGACGTTGGTGGTCGAAGACGACGCATTTGCCAACGGGTGTTTTGATGAAGAAAGCGGCCTGAATCGTGTGACTTTGAGCCCGGGGATCGAGTGCGTCGGCCGACCCTTAGATCCGGCTCGCGGTTGCTTCGGGGCACCCGAAGAGGTGGGTACCATGGCCTTCGATAGTAACGCCAAGCGGCGCGACGAACCGAGTGCCTTCGAAGATCCGAGTGGCACCTGCTACCGTTTCGGGGAGCTCTGCCGGCCGGAAAGCTGGAATTTCTCTCCGAGGTGTTCTCCGGCCGATTCTTCGGCGGAGGTTTGTGACGAAAACTGAAGGGGTCGCACTCAAACCTCGTGCTGGTGAGCGGTGTCGGCCTGCCGGACGGCGTCGCGAACATCGAAGGGGATATCGAAGCGGCTTAGGTTTTCATAAAGTGCGCCTAGGTAAACCCCGAGGCTCACGAAGTTGCGGTGGAGGCGTCGCCCGGCGCTTTGGGTGCGCTGAAATACCTGATGAAAGGTTTTCTGAAACGCATCGAGTTCAAAGCGAACGCTTCGTTGATTGTCGCCGCCGAAGTGCTCGACGAAGATCTCCGAGGCTTCTTCGAGTTCTAAGCCTTGAAGCGCTTCTCTAAAGCCAGCGGTATCGCCGCCGTAAAACGAACGGTAGAGCGCGCGGATCTTGGTGATGAAGCTCTCGTCCCATGCGGCAGTGATCCGGGCTGGTTTCCATCGGAGCCCGTCGTTGACGAGAGCAAGGCGTGTTGAGCGCAAGTCGAGCAGACAGATCGGCTCGTGGAAGATCTGCCAAAAATAGAGCTCTAATACCCGCTGCCCGTAGGCCCGGGGCGACTGGACCCGCGTGTCTCCAAGGTCGCCGACGACGTCGATCTTCAGTGGGGCGAGCTTCGAGCGCCGATCGTCGAGGAGTGCAGCGAAGCGTTCTCGTTCTCGATAGCGCGCAAAATATCCGCCCACCTCCTTGCGGAGCGCTTCGGGTGGGAGAACTTCGAAGAATTTGGGCGAGACCAGCTCGAGCAGTGCTCCCCAATCCGTAGACCGAATCAGACGAAACATGGTGGACTCCCCCCCCTCGCTGCATGGGTTCTTCGCGGTGGCTCTCGACAGCAACGATCGTAATCCGCATAAGAGTGAGGACTGAAGCGGAGCTTGTCATGAAAACCATCGAAGAAATCGAGCGCAGCGCTGAAGAGCTGAAGGCCTGGCGTCGGGATTTTCACGCACATCCGGAGCTCGCCTTCGAGGAGGAGCGTACCGCGGCTTTGGTGGCGGAGCGCCTTGAGTCTTGGGGGGTCGAAGTCCACCGAGGGATCGCTAAGACGGGCGTTGTCGGCGTGCTTCGAGGAGACCGGGGAGTGGGGCCGATGATTGGCTTGCGTGCCGATATGGACGCTTTGCCGATGCACGAAGACAATCAATTCGACCATGCGTCGCGTACTCCAGGCAAGATGCATGGATGTGGCCACGACGGCCATACCACGATGCTTCTGGGTGCAGCTCGGTATCTGGCGGGTCATCGGGGATTTGGCGGCCAGATCGCATTTATTTTCCAACCTGCCGAGGAAGGCCACGGCGGAGGTCGAGTCATGGTGGAGGAGGGTCTCTTCGAGCGATTCCCCTGCACGCAGGTCTACGGCATGCATAACTGGCCCGCGCTTCCGGTCGGTGAAGCTGCGGTGATGGCCGGGCCGATGATGGCTGCCTCGGATTCGGTTTACATCACGATCCGTGGCCGAGGTGGCCACGCGGCGATGCCTCATCAGAGCGTTGATCCTGTGGTCGTCGCGGCGCATACGATCACCGCCTTGCAGACGCTCGTCAGCCGTAGCGTCGATCCTGTCGATTCGGCGGTGGTGAGCGTCTGCGATGTTCATGCCGGCGTTGGTGCGACCAATGTGATTCCCGAGACGGTGCAGCTTCGGGGAACAGCACGTGCTTTCGCCGAAGAGACCCGACGCACCCTCGAAGACGGGATCAAACACATCGCGAAGAGCGTCGCCGAGGCCTTTGGAGCGAGCGCGGAGGTTGATTATCAGCGCGGGTACCCCCCTACTGTGAATGACCCCAAAGAGGCTGAGCGGTCCGCGTCGGTACTCGGTGAACTCCTAGGCGTCGAGCACGTCCACCGTGATCTGCCACCGTGCATGGGGGGTGAGGATTTTGCGTTTATGCTCAATCAGCGCCCCGGAGCGTACATTTGGCTGGGTCAAGCCGGAGGGGCCAACGCCTGCATGGTTCATAACCCGCGCTATGATTTCAACGACGCGATTTTACCGGTGGGCGCCAGCTACTGGGTACGTTTGGCTGAGGACGTGCTCGGCGCCGCTTCGTGTTGAGCTTAGGCAGAGTCTTTCCCCTCCCGGACGCTTTCTGCTATAGCGCGGAGCCGAATACGCGCGACAACCGCGTGAAATCGAAAACGACGAAGGGGCCTCAATGGCAAAACGGCCGAAGAGAGGTGGAGGAAATCGTGGCGGCAATCGACGCCAAGCTCCTGCACGTGTAGAGCCGACCGGAAGCGAAGAGCCTCTGCGCTCGAATGAAGATGCTATTGAAGTCGAAGGCACGGTGGTCGAGCAGTTACCGAATGCCCACTTCCGCCTCGAGCTTGCCAATGGCCATAAGGTGTTGGCGCACACATCGGGCAAAATGCGGCGTCACTTCATTCGAATTATGCCGGGCGACAAGGTTGTGGTTGCGATCTCACCCTACGATCTCACTCGAGGGCGCATCGTTTATCGCTATAAGTAGTGGACGCCTCTGATGCTTTGCGCTCGCATATGACCGTATCCGAGCCCTTGGCTCGTTATCGACAGAGTTTGGGCGAGCATAAGGCGGCCTTGGCGGAATTCGAGGCGCGCGACCTGCGAATCGCGAATTTTCGGGCGGTGGTGTTTGCCCTCGCGGTGTTGGATGGGGTCGCGAGCTGGACTGTTGCTGCGTGGTCACCGTGGACACTCGTTTTGCCCGGGTTGTTGTTTGCCTTCCTGGTGCTGGCGCATGAGCGGATCATTGTGGAAAAACGCCGCATCGAGCGTACGATCGGCTACTACGAGCGCTGCCTTCGGCGTCTAAGATGGCAGTGGCAGGGTGACGGGAACCTCGCGTCAGACTGGCTCCCCGAAGACCACCTCTATGCTCGCGATCTCGATCTCTTCGGGCGAGGTTCGCTCTTCGATCTGATGAGCACGGCGCGAACCCGAGCCGGCCTTGCACGCCTTGCGGCTTGGCTGGGCGAGCCTGCTGCTGTTAGTGTTATTCGGCAACGCCAAGAAGCTTCGTCGGAGCTCAAGACGCGTGTGGCGCTTCGCGAAGAGCTTGCACTGTTGGCTGATGGGGTGGCGAGCGAAGTTCATCCAGACGCCCTTTGTCGCTGGGGCGAGGCACCTCCAGTCTTCGAGCATCCGGGCAAGGTCAAGGTTCTCGCTTGGACGCTTACCGGGGCGGCAATGCTCGCCGCTTTGGCCTGGCCGCTAACGGCGTTCGGTCCAATACCTTTGGTTGGCGTCGCCTTGGTTCAAGCGATGCTCGGCCGATGGATGAGTCCACAGATCCAGAGTGTGATGGCGGCCATTGACCATCCCGAACGCGAACTTCGGGTCTTAGCTGCCGTATTGGCGCGGCTTGAGCGTGAATCGGTAGCGGCCCCATGGTTGAGGTCGAAGCTGGAGAGGCTTCGCAGTGCGGACATCTCAGCTTCGGATGCGGTGGCTCGTCTCGCATCGCGGGTGGTTTGGTCTGACGCGATGCGAAATCAGTTCTTTTACGTGTTCGGCATTCTGGTAGGCTGGCGTCTTCACTTCGCGTTGGTCATCGAAGCTTGGCGTCAACGTCATGGTCATGCCGTGCGCACCTGGCTCGATGTTCTCGCCGATTTCGAGGCGATTTCGGCGATAGCGGGTTTTGCCTATGAACATCCCGATTTTACGGACCCCGAGATCGTCGAGGAGTCTTTGAGTTTTTCGGCCGACGCCATGGGACACCCCTTGTTGCCTGCCGAATCGAGGGTGCGCAATAGCGTGGAGCTTAGCGAGCAGACTCGGATGGTCGTCGTGAGCGGCTCGAATATGTCGGGGAAGAGCACGTTGCTTCGCACGGTTGGAATCAACGCGGTTTTAGCGCTCGCTGGGGCCTCGGTATGTGCTCGCTGCCTCAAGCTGACCCGTATGACCTTGGGCGCAAGTATTCGGAGCCAAGATTCCCTGCTGGAGGGCCGCTCGCGGTTCTATGCCGAGATCTTGCGATTAAAACAGATCTTTGAGGTCACCCGATCTTCGAGCGCATCGTTGATCCTCCTCGATGAGGTTCTTCACGGTACAAACTCTCATGATCGAACCATCGGCGCCCTGGCCCTGCTCGAATGCATGTTGACGACGCCCACTCTAGGTCTCATTACGACGCATGATCTTGCCATCGCCCGGGCCGCCGATGCTGAGATGGATGGGATCAGCAACGTTCATCTGGCTGACGAGCTTGTCGACGGCGAGTTGGTCTTCGATTACACGTTGCGCCAAGGGATCGTGCAACGAAGCAATGCTCTTGATCTTATGCGCTCATTAGGACTGCCGGTTTAACGGTGCGGGAAAAAATCACCAAGCTCATCACTGAATTCGGCGTTGTTGCCGTCGTGCTTTGGTACGGTGTCTTTGCGCTCACATGGATCGGTTTTGCCGTCGCGATTCAGGCAGGGTTCACTCCGGCGAGTTCGGCGGGCGAGCTCGGGGTTTGGGCTGCTGCTTATCTCGCCACTCAACTCACCAAGCCTATTCGCCTGGTTGTTGTTGTCGCTCTTACGCCGCCGATCGGCCACCTGTTGTCGCGAAAAAACCGCCTGCAGGTACCTCCGGATCAGTGCGAACAACCACCGACCAAGCCTGAGACGTGATTGTGGTGCGAGAGGCGATCGCACCGCGTGCGATGCTTCGATTACGGGAAGCTCATGGGTTCACCACGCGCGCTCCAGCGTTGAGCGCTGATCAACTCGCCCAGTTCCCAGACTTCTTCGCGCGCCTTTGTACCATTGGGATGGTAGAAAAAATACTGACCGTGGCGGATACCGACGCTGTCGGTATAGGGCGCGATCGGTCCCTGTTCCGGTGCGGCCTGCGGAAAGTCAACGCGGCGTAGGATACGGCCTTTTTGGTCGTACTCCTGCGCTGGACCCACCAGTCGATTTTCACGATAGCGGCTTTGAAAGCGCAGTTGCTCATTGGGGTGGTATTCTTTGAATGCGCCGTGACGCAGGCCGTTTTTGAGTGTTCCTTTCTCCCGCGTCTTAGCGTTGTCGTAGAATGTTTGGAACGCTCCGGTGGCCTCGCCGTGGACAAATTGTGTCTGCCGAGTCACGTTACCCTGCGCCCCGTAGCTCTTCCAAAGACCGTGCTTGAGCCCATTGCGGTAGCGACCGCTCTCGCTCTTGTGGCCGTTCGTATATCCGGTGAACCGACCGTTGCCTCGAGCGCCGAGAGAATTATCGTGAAGGATCGCCCCTTCAGGATCTGTGTACACCCAGTGGCCAACCCGCTTCTCGCCATCAAGCTCACCGCGGACTGCGACGGAACCGCTTTGATGCCATTGAGTATACGTCCCCTTCCCATCTTCGCGAAGCTCTTCGATTTTTTTGTCGCCGCTCGAGAAGAAGACGCGAGCATAGCCCTCGACACGGTCATCAACGTAGGTGGTCTCGGATTGGAGCTCGCCGTTTTTGTACCACGTACGTGCAATGCCCTGGCGATCGCCTTTCTCATAGGTCTCCTCGGCTTGTTTTTCTCCGGTAGGGTAGAAGTAGGTCCAAGCTCCATCTTTCGTTCCCTCATCGTACTCACCGCGGCTTTGAAGTTTACCGGGCGTGTAGACTGTTCGTGACGGGCCATGAAGGGTTTCGTCAGGACGTCGGCAGGCGTAGGTGGTCGTAACGACTGTCGCTGCGCTTCCTTCCGGACAATCACCGAGCTCAAAGAAGTCGTATTTGATGCAGGCGTTTTGATGTCCGGCGGCACAGCTGATCTCGTAGAGCTCGTGGGCCCGCTCACGATCTTTTTCACCACCGACACCGCGCTCGAGAGAGAATGCAAATAATCCGCAGCTGCGACCGTCCCTGAGGGAGCAGCCGAAACGGTAGGCTTCACGGGCTTGTTGGGGGTTGGCCTCGGCGCCTTTGCCTTGTTCGAGAGCGATCCCCGCTTCGGCGCACGCCGCCCCAACCTTCAATTCGCAGGCCCGATTGATGGCGCGAAAGGCATCGGCGAGGTTAGCGTCGGATGGGTTTCCCTGGCGGTAGAGCGAAGCCAAGGCGAAGCAACCCAGGCCGTAGGCGGCATCGCAAGAGCGGTTGAGCAACCGCGTGGCCTGGGCGATATCGACGGGGGCGCCTTGACCCGTTTGAAACGAGATCCCGGCTTGCATACAGCCCGCCGGGTCCCCGGCTTTGCAGGCCCGTCCGTAGTATTGCAAGGCCCGGCCCGGCTCGGCCGGGCTATCCGGGAGATCCTCCATGTAAAGATGGCCGAGTTGCGTACAGCTTTCGGCGTGCCCGCGTTGGCATCCAGAGCGAAGGAGCTTCTTCGCGGTGGGCACGTCGGCGTCGATTCCGGTTTCCTGGGATTGAAGCAGCAGGAATGCCGCGCGGTTGCACGCTGAGGCGCTGCCCCACGTGCATGCTTGGGCGAGCACTTCTTGAGCTTCGCGGTAGTCGTCGGAAGATTCGGCTTTTTCAAGCATGCTTAGGCCGTCGGCCAGGCATGCTGCCGGGGCCTCTTTCGAACAGCGCTGATCGTCTCGGCCCTGTCGTGATGCTTTGCTCTCGTGAGCCTCGGCTTGAGTCAGCAAAAATGGATCGGACGCACCGGCTACCGCACCACCATAGTCAACGAACCAGACACTCAGAATTAAGAACCAAGCCCATCGCCTCTGCTCGGAGCGAGGTGCCTCAGAGAACCGCATCATCATGATCGGTGGGGTTACCACCCAGCATTGAGGTCTACAAGCCTCCAGCAGGCTGGAGTCTCGCGGCATGGTGAACTTCACGAGACGCCGATAATACCGCTTGACGAACTCTAGACAGACCCCCAGCAGAGCTGCTACCACCGGGCTCGTCTTCGCGCCCGTAGCTCAGTTGGATAGAGCGTCGGACTACGAATCCGAAGGCCGTAGGTTCAAATCCTTCCGGGCGCGCCATTCACTACCTTTTCCCATCTCAGACAGGCCTTGGACCGATTTTTTTAAATCGTGATCGACAGTGACGCGTCTACCATTTCTCCTCACCGCCCTCCCGAGATTGCTGATCCCTCCGCAATGGACGAGCCTGCATCCGACTCTGTTCGTCTGAACGCGCTTATTCAGCAAGGCACCGTCATTGTTCCGACCGATGAGGAAAACGAAGACGTGGAAACGTTAGAGTTGACGTTTGCGCGTGCTGGTCTAGATTTCGAAAACGGTGAGCCTATTTTGGTTCATTTCGGCGGCCCAGGAACCTCAGCGTCCGATGGGTACTGCCCGTTATGCACGTGACATCGATCGGCTTCGAGCTGGTCTGGGTTATGAGCGTATGAATATTCTCGGGTTTTCTTAAGGTACCGAAGTTGCTCTGTACTACGCGGCTCTCTTTCCCGACCGCGTCGGGCGCATAGTACTTGATTCATCAGCCGACACCCGAACCACCTTTATCGAACTGACCGTCCGCCAAGCTCGGGCATACAGCTCATCGTTTGATCGCTTTCTTGCCTGGTGTGACGAACAGGAAAACTGCTCGATTGATGCTGACAGGGTCAATGCATTGATCGGAAACCTTGCAAACCGATCTGACGATCAAAGTATTGAGGATGCGGATCAACTGTCCTCATTGTTGGGTTTCGGTTTACGTCTCGAGACGCGTTGGCCAAATTTTGCGGATGTTCTTGGTCAAGTGCTGGATGATCCGTCGCTCCTCACTAATATCCAAATTCCAGGCGGTGGATCCGTTAACTCAAGCGCTTTCATCGGGACGGTTTGCAACGATTTTCCGATCGACACGGTGATGGAGATCAGCGATGCTCGAGCTGCCTTTAAAAACTCTTACACCGGGCAACTCTCTATAGCAGTACTATCCGACCGTCTTGATATTGCCTATATATGTGCTTTTTGGGGCGTCGATGTCAATCCTATCCCTCCGGATGCAAGGCTACCGGCGCCCGAGAGCTCAGATTCGATTATGATAATTAGTGCGACTGGCGATACCCAAACCCCCAGAGTGTACACTGAAGAGCTGCTTGAAGTGCTCCCGAACGCGGCGTTGGTGAGCGTGGACGAGGTGTCTCACGCGGTCTCGACGAGCGGATTAAATCCATGTTTGAACGACGCGGTCATTGAATTTTTCAACGAAGGAGCCGTCTCGGTGTCCGAATGTCCGAAAAGCGCGTCAACTCCTCCTCCGATGGCGAATGCGGCGACAGTCCCGGCGGGAGACCTGTTAACCCAGTCTGATCAGTTTATTCCAGGAGATATCGGGCCGTTCTCTTGGAAGTCGTTGCTCGGGCGCTGAGTCGGCCGAGAAGTTGCGCTGGGTTGAGACCGGTATCTCGGGGAACTCAACCCAGTCGCGCTCGTCACAACCAACTGTGTTTTTCAGGGCTGTGCTTCAGCGTTCCTAAAGATCTAGTTCGGTTGATCGAGGGGCTCGTAATCGAATGTCTGCCCCGCGATCGAGACCTCGAACATCGCACCCCCTTTAGAAATCGTAAAAACCGCCAAACCTTTATGGTAGCTTCCCGCGTTTTTTGCGTTGTTGGCGCCGCCGCTGGCCGTTGCGGTGTTGCCTGCGGTTGTCGCCTTTGCTGACACCCCTGCGGTGATCGCGACGGCCTCAGCGTTTGCTCCAAACTCGAAACCCTCATGAATGAACTCTTTAAAAGCCCGTTGGTCTTGAAAGAAGACGATTTGGCTGAATACTTGGGCCCCCAATTGCAGGCCGAAGGAAATCCCGCGCAGCTTTGAGTCTCCAACGTGGCTTCCGTTGACGTAAACCCGGCCGTTGCCAAATGCGCCGCCGGCCACGATGCCAGCCTTGCCCACCGTCGGGAAGACAGCGTAGCCGTAGCTGTTGTCGAAAAACCTACCGCTGGCCGAGGTACGAAACATCTCAATGGTTTGGGTGTAGTCTTGGTCGTCTTGGGTTCGCTCGTTGGTCGATGCCGCCGGAGATTGTCCCTGGGGAGTTGACGCACACGAGGCCACCGCAATCACCAACGCGATAAGCCAAGGTTTACACATATCAAGCGCGTACACCGCCCGACGAGCGAGGGTCAACCGGGACGGACGGGCTCGCTGCAGCCCGGTGATATAAAACGCCGACGAAAATTAGGTCACCATGCCTTTGAGAACGCCGCCGCACGTGACATTGCCTCCGTTGAAGTCAAACTTAGCACGGCAGGAGTTAGACCATGAGCGCAGCATTGCCCGAGATCACGGTCGTTGATGAAGCCGATGCGTTTCGCGTCGGGCGGATCTTCTGTGTCGCCAAAAACTACCGTAAGCATGCCGTCGAGATGGGAGGCGACCCGGATCGGATTCCACCGCGGTTCTTTACAAAGACGCTTAATTCAATTCAACTGAGTGGTGGCCGTGTTTTCTATCCACGCGAGACCGAGCAGCTCGATCACGAAGTCGAGTGGGTGATCGCCCTAGGCGCCGATTCGTCAGGACCGGTGGCTCTCGATGCTGTGCAGAAGTTCATTTATGGGGTGGCCTGCGGTATTGATTTGACCCGTCGAGATCTTCAACGCCAGGCGAAACAGGAACGAGGACCGTGGGATCTTTCGAAGTCATTCACCGGTAGCGCGGTGATCGGTCCGATCTCCAAGACGACGATCTTGCCCACTCAGGGGAAGCTTCGTTTTTGGGTCGACGATGAATTGCGACAAAGTGGAAATATAGAGGATATGATCTGGAGCGGAGCCGAGGTGATTGCGAGGTTGTCGCACTATGATGATCTTCATGCCGGAGATCTCGTCTTTACCGGAACCCCTGCAGGCGTCGGCCCGATACTGCGTGGGCAAACCGGCCGCGGCGAGGCTGAAGGTATAGGCACCGTAAGTGTCACGCTGATCTGAAGCTTGATGCTCCGTCTGACACCTAAACTCCTTCGACGACGAAATCCGGTGTCCCGCGCCACACGAGTTTCCAACGGGCACCGGGACGGACGTTTTGGACGATGCCAGGATCCAACGCGACGAAGCAACGTCCTCCTGGGTGCCGCACCGACGGGTAAATCACGCCTTGGTAGCCGTCTTGACGCATAAGTGCAGCGAGTTTCTGGCCAGCGGGGTATCCGCGCTCGATATCAGCTTCCAGAGCGGGATGGCCTCGCTCGCCGTGAAGATCTGGAAAGTCTCCGATAAAATCAGCCAGAAGCTCGACGTAGTGGGCCTCATCTTCCAAACAACCGATGAAGCTGAGTTCCCGCGTCCGATGGAATCCAACTTCTTCGGCTGAAGTCAGGACATGCCAAGCGCAGTACCAAGCGCCGCGCTCGGGACCGTTGAAGCGGTTGCCGGTCTTACGGGGGTAGGCAAAAGCGGCGTTGATATGACTCTGGCCGTAGACGCGAAGGTCCCGAGCACGATGGGTTGATGCGCGCTGGCGTTGTTCAAGGACAGCGCTACGTTGTCGCTCCGCCCGGAGGCGGGCACTGGTCTCACCTTCGAGCTCCGCGAGAAGTTCGGCTTCTTGGTCGGTGTCTACCAAAGCCCGAAGTACCGGCGGTTTATGGCGCGCATCAGAGATGAGACGGACCAGCGCTCGGTCATGGATTGAGGTAATGTTCACATGCCGCCGCGAAGTGCGTCGACGTAGCCACGAACAAGCATGATCTTCGGAAGACCTCCGGCAATCATCGTGTCGAGCGGTCGGTGACCGTCGAATTGAGGACCTTGATTGGCTAGCTTAACCCAGGAGCGTGAAAGTACCGGGTTGAAGTAAAGCTCGAGCGATTTGAACAGACCGATGAGAGCGCTCAACCTTAGCATCTGGTCATGGGTCAATGCTCCGGCGTAATTCGCTTTGCGTGCGCGCTTCCAGGTCGATTCCGACATATCCGCTAAAGCGGCCGCTTCTTTGACGGTGAGCGACCAAGATTCAGCCACGCGGGCGAACGCCTTGAGCGCTACCGTTTGGCGATCGAGAACAGCGTGCTCCGCAGCGAGCCGAAGACTTCTTCCCATGGTCGACCAGATTACAGTCATGTGGCCTACTTAACAAGGCCATATGACCCCTTCTCCAACGTGCTCTGAGCGAGGCGGACTCGATGACGAAGTTTTCCGACATCACTCGGCGGGCAGACCAGGGTGACCATGAAGGGGATTTCACCCATCGCCGGGAGGGTTTTAACTCCGGTCTCTGCCACCTTGGTCGCCACCAGATCTTCGAGATCGCGGCGATCAGCGATCGATGCGATTTCCTCCACACTCAAAGTCAGCCCCATCGGTGCACGTGCACTCGCCACGATTTCGTTGTCATGATCCAGGAGCTCGACGATGACGTCCAAATTCGATTCGGCTTGGTCGGATCTACTTTCCACCTCACCGATCACGACCAAATGCTCGGTCCCGAATCGAGTGGGGTAGAGAAATGACCGCATCGATGTTGGAAATACCCCGCGGAGTCCTTGCCCCGCTTGAGTTGAAGCGCCCGGCAACACCGATCGCTGGCCGAAATTGTCGGCTCCCAGCCGGCCGGTGATCACCAAGACCACAACACTGCCGGCAAGTAGAATCCCACTGATAAGCGCGGTAACCGACGCTTTAGAAAAGCGGTTGGTGGCATTCGACGAAGCGCTCGCTTCGAGTTCAAGCGGGCCGCTAGGCGCTCCGGCAGTGGGGCTGGGGCTCTCGTCGGTGAAGCCGAGTCCACCGGGGATGTCTCGTTCGAGCTCCTGCGCATCCTCGTCTTCGGTCTCGGGAGGCGGAACCCAGCCTGCCAGGTCGTAAACCGCCGTAGAGTGGCCCTCTGGGTCATCGGGCGAAAGCGAGTCGTGGAGGGTAGGGTTCGACGATGGAGATGGTTGAAGGTCACTCGATATATCTGAGCGGGTCGAGGCTTGATGCAGTGCATTAGGCGGGCGATCGGCATCTGCGAGCTCTTCGAGTGGTCTTATCTTCGAATCGTCGAGCTGAGCAATGTCGGCGTCGACGTTGGGCCTCGGTGAGGTCTCGGATTGTGTTGCCATAATAGACCAAGGATTGCCGACTCTAAACACGTGCGAACAGATCGAGCAGCGTACCGTTGCGCCGTGTGCGCCGATGCTCGATGCATCCAGGTTGAAGCGCGTTTGGCAGCTTGCGCATTCAACAATCATGGGAGAGACATCCTTCTGGCGCAACGTCCTGAGGGTGAGGTCATAGACTGAGGTGGGCGGCCAGAGCAACTCCGCGTGGCTATCTCCACAACCTAAACAACACGCGCAATCGGGGGCTTTGGCCAGTCGTTGCGACCGACCTACTTGTCAGGATAACCCGGGGCCGGTCCCCATACCGGCGATTCATAGCCGCCATTTCGTGTCACTCGTCGTTGATTGCGGCCATCGATGTCCATCACGTAGATCTTCTTTCCGCCGCCGGGGCGACGTGTGGACGTAAAGACGATTTGATTGCCATCGGGAGAGAATGACGGACTTTCATTATTGCCCTCGTCTTGGGTCAGACGGGTGATCGATCCGCTTGCGGGGTCGACAGTGAAGATGTCGTACTTCAAACGTTCATCGCGGGCTGTGAATACGATCTCTCCGCCGGGCCGGGGTGACCAGTCCGGCTCCTGATTGTAGGTGCCTTTGAAGGTCAGACGCCGCTGACTGCTACCGTCGGCACTCATCACGTAAATATGTGGGTTACCCGCTCGGGAGGATACAAACGCGATTTGGCGACCATCCGGTGACCATGTCGGCGACACATCTTCGCCCCAGCTGTTGGTCAAGCGCTTCAGATTCTCGCCTTGACTGTCCATTGCGTAGATCTCGGTGTTGCCATCAATACTGAGTGTTAAAGCAATATTTGCCCCATCGGGCGAGACGGCTGCTCCGGTATTGAGACCGCGCTTATTGCTCAGCCAATCCAGCTTCTTTGTACCTAAGTTGTAGCGATAGAGGTCGGGGTTACTTTTGAGGTAGCTCGTAAAAAGCACCGCGCTGCCAGTGTTGTCCCAGCTCGGTAGGAGGCTGAGTGCGTTTGGATCACTGATGCGCCGAGCATTGCGACCGTCGTAGTCGCTGACGTAAACCGACTTGGTTTTGCCGGATGAGCGGACATAGGCCAGTTTGCTCGAGAAGATTCCCTTCTGACCCGTCAACAGCTCAACGAGCTCATCGAGGAATTTATGGGCGGCGATCGCTTCTTGGCCGATCTTCTCGACGTAGATCTTGGAGAGCAACTCGCGCTGAGCGACGACGTCGTAGAAGCGGATCTTGGCCAATGTATGCGGTGGTTTATTTTCCACGACCGCCCGGATGAGGCCCGAGGCGCCCACGTTGCTCCACGAATCGTAAACCGGCTGGGTCCACGGTTCATCTTTTGAGGCGAGGTAGCTTCGCGGCGCAACCAATTCGAATGTTCGCACGATCTCCGCTCCGTCGCGCAGCACGGCGGTCAGCTCTTTGGCGGCCTGCCTTCCTGCTTGCCCGCTTGGGCCTTGGAGGACGACATCCGGGATAGCCAGAGGGAACGGGCGAAAATCCGCACCGGTGACCTCGATGACCGGCGGTTGGGCGCGAAGCGCCCCGGGTGAAAAGCCGGAGATCAGCCCGGCCGCCAGAGCGATCAACCCGTTGAGACAAGCGCCACTCCATGGCGTACAAAGCGCGAAGACGTCGTTCTTCATCAGAATTCTCTCATCTCCAGATTTTTCAGCCCGCCTCGGGCTTGAACTTGACCAACACCCCGCTCGCCCATGAGTTGCCAATGCTCGCCGGCGCTTGGCCCACCTTCTTACATCGACGCGCTGCATTGACGATCTGACGATCAACTCGTTCATCTCCCGAGCTCTTGTCGAGTCCCAAGAAACTCACACTCCCGGTGCGTTTGACCGAAACCCGCACGTGGGCGACCTTGCCCGCGACTGCGCTGCTGGCCACGCCTTCGAGGAAGAAGTGGCTTTGAAGGCAAGCGCGAAGCTCAGCCACGAAGCGCGCGCGAGCCGTTGCATCCACAAGCTCGCCGGTGTTGCCGTACTCTGAGCCACTTTCGTCGCCTTCGGGTTCGTCCATATTCTTGATGCGATCCAGGGCACTCGACAGGCGATTTTTTTGCGGCACCTTCTCTTTGGCGGTTTCTGGCGCTTTGGACTTGGGGGGGGCTTTAACCTTGGGTGCGGTTTCCTCGGTTGGAGTCGGTGCGGCCTTCTCCGGTGGCGGAGGGGCTGACTCTTTGCGCGGCATGTACTCTTCGGGTCGTTGTTTCCCGAGGCGGGTAAGCTGCACCTCCACCGCTTCCGGCGGGGTATGCATGGCTCGGCCCGTGCCGGCATAGATCGCGATCCCCAACACCGCTACGCCATGAAGAACCATCGACAGGGTGATCGCCAGGGACAGTCCTGGATGTCGCCGTCGCTGGAGCATGCGATCAGCGTCCGTCGGCTTTCAGCGGGTCCGTGACCATGCCCAAGTTCTCAACGCCGGCGGTTTTAAGCTTCGCCATAATGTCGACGACGAAACCGTAGGGAAGCGAGCGATCCGCGTGGAGGTAGAGCGCCTTTTCTTCCTGAAGCTTCGGGTTTTCCGAGAGCTTGGCTTCGAACTCATTGAAGGGGATCTCATCGCGGCCGATGAAAAGACGTCGGTCTTTTCGCACGGTGAGAATGAGACGCTCTTCGTCGACATTGATGGCTGGAGCATTGGTCTCGGGGAGGTCAACGTCAACCCCTTGTTGAATAAAGGGGGCGGTGACCATGAAAATGATGAGAAGAACGAGCATGATGTCGACCATCGGGGTGACGTTGATCTCGGACATCGCTCGCCCGGACCCGCCGGTATTCATCGCCATGACTTCGCTCCTCCCAGCTCTATTGGTCGGTTGGCCATGTTCTTCATCCACCTGCCGTCAATGTGCGCCTCAGCAGCGTGGAGATCTCAGAAGAAGTGTCGCCTGATAATGTTGAGGAAATCCGCCGAAAAATTATCCATCTCCACTTCGAGTACCCGGATCCGGTTGACAAAGTAGTTGTAGGCGATCAGGGCGGGGATCGCGGCGAAGAGTCCGAAGGCGGTTGCTACCAGCGCTCCGCCGATCCCGGGAGCCACGGTCGCGAGGTTGGCGTTGCCTAAACGGCCGATCTCCTGAAACGCGGTGACGATCCCCATAACCGTGCCCAGCAAACCGATGAAGGGCGAGGTGGAGCTGACGGTCGCGAGGAAGGGAACCAAGGATTCTAGGCCTGTGACCTCCGAGGACGAGGCGCGTCGCATGGAGCGCTGCACGCTCTCGATGGATCCCATCCCCACATCGCTTCTGGCCTCGTCACCGTCTTTTTTCTTAAGCTTGGCGAGTTCGACGTAGCCCGCGCGAAAAACCTTAGAGACCGGTGAGGCGGCCAAACTCTCGCTTTTTTGATAGATCGAGTCGAGCCGCTTGCTGCCCCAAAACACATCGAGAAAAGTATCGCTCTCGGCGTAGGCACGCGAGAGGCCGCGGGCTTTGAAGAGAATGATGGCCCAGCTGACGACGGAGAAGATCACTAAGATCACCATCACCGCCTGCTCGAAGAGCCCCGCATTCATAATGGACGACCAAAAACCGTATTCCACCGGGGGTGCGGCAGGAGTGGTCTCGTCGACCTGACCCAATGCCACCCGGATGATGCTTGATGAATCCATAAATCGTCATTGATACACCACCCGCCAGATTCAGGCAATTCTATTAGAGGTCCGTAACCGACCGGTAATGCTTGACTTTTTCTAATCCGACTCAAGTTGGAACGCCGGGGAAGTTTTTTACGCTTCCTCCATAGATCCTCGATTGGAAGGCAGGTCATCAACGATGAGTTTTAATTTATGACTCTAATTCAATGAAAAAGAATGTAAATAGATCAGGCAGACTTTGTCGGCTTATTTGCGGAAGTTGATGTGCTCGCTAAGCTCCAGGCTTCACATTCAAACACACACTCCATCCGGAGTGATGTAAGGAGCTTTGGGTTATGAAACTTCTGTTTCAAGGGCTTAGCTATACTGCGCTAGGTCTCATTTTATCGGTATCGGCAGGATGCGGTAGCGAGCCTGTCGGTGAAGAGTCATTCACCGACGAAGAGCTTTTTGAAGCGGTGATGTTTTTGCAGGGACCAGCGGTAGCGAGCCTGCCGGAGTCGGTTGTGAGCTTGTCAAAAACGCGTATACGGTTAGATGGACCCACCTCTGGATACAACGAATTTGTTCAATCCATCGTGGACGAGGTTGCCGTAAATTACCCGGCTTTCCTCGCCGAATTCGGCGCCGCAGTACGCAGCGGTGATGAACGTGTCGTCGAAGACGAGTTCGACGATATGATTTCAGTATTGACTGATTTGTATTTGGGAGAATATCACACTCGTTCTTATAATAGGCTTGGCAGATCTCTCCTTGAGTGTAAAGTGCAGGAGTTTGTATTCGACGATGGTTCGGTGATTGTTATCCCTGGTCCCAATTCTCCGTTATGTGACCCCTGTTTCACGCTCGAACCACACTTGGGCCCGCCGCTAGGCTGTAATCCTGATGATTGATCCATAACTACAGTAATGTAACGCTTCCGCGACGCCTTAAAGCGTCGCGACAGGCATTTTTTCTGTCTCGGAAGTAACGGGCTATCCTACCCTCCTTGAAAGCGGAGCCACCTTTTCGCATCGCGACATCACGCAGGTCGCGAGGCGAACTCTCGTGGTCGGCCGCAGAATCATCCGCCGTTAGCTCGTGAGAAGCTGAACGTCTGGCCTCGCTGATGGAGTTTGAGCTCGCTGACTTCACCGTTGATCGTCTTAAACACGATCTTGATGTCGGCTCGACTGTAGACGAACTTGGTATCGCCTTGGCGTGTCAACGGAAAAGCAGATTGTCCAGTCGCCCGCGCCCAAAGGACGTTGCTGCAACGGGTGACATTGAGGTCGACGAGAGACCGTCCGATTCGTAGTCGCCCACCAAGGCGTCAAGGCGCTCAGCACTGACCATGATTTTCTCAGTCGATAAGACGTTAGTGGGCTTGCCATACGCCGCTATGCCCCCAACTCGACCGCTCATAAGAAGGAATTTGCATCAGGCCTCTGCCGAGACGGTAGCGCAGCGTCATCATGCGCTCTAAAGACGCGTCGTTCACCAGATCGCCCGCAAAGAGAGCACGAGCGAACATACAGAGCTCTGCAGGCGTGGATACCATCGCCCCAGCAGCACCCAAAGCCGTCGAGTCTGTCGCTCTCATGGTTTTCCAATGGTTACTCACCCAAACCATCGAGTCGGCTTCGTCCTCTTGAAGCCGAATGGGGCCACCCTAGCGCGTTCGCGTGACGTTCAACTTGTCGAAAATGCGATGACGCAGCACCTCAGAATACGACATCTCGGTGATTTTTCCGATCATGAGCCCCAAGATCATGTAGCCGCTATTCGAATATTCCACGCGGGCCCCAGGCTTAAAAACGGCATCGTACGACGCGATTTTGGCGCTCAGATCGCTCGATAATTGGGCGCCGGATTCGTGCTAATCAGCTCCCGTGCACCCGCTCCGACACCTAACGTCGTCGTCTCGGGGATGGCCGCTCTTCCATCAGAACACGATGCCTAAACGTGCTGCACTGATTGGGTGGGAAGGGGGCGTGGAGCCCTGCCGGCGCTTGGGTGCTCGGGTAACAGGCGCTTGTCTCCGGAATCGTCGTTGGCGTAAGCTCTGGCCGATGCCAAAAAAAAGGGATAATATCGGCGGTGTTGGTCCCGACCACCTCGGCGATCTCGGCGACGGCGGTACGAGCGAGGATCGCGGTGCGCTAGAGCTCGACCTCTCCCGGGAACCTGAGGCGGCTGTGCCTGAGCTCCAAGCCTCGTTTCAGGATGAGTTTCCCCTCGATATGGGGTTCGAGATGAACGACGATGGCGCATGGGCGCCTCTTGGGGCGCTGCTCGATGGGAGCGACGACGATGCACCGCCACTGCTGCCCAGAGGCATCGGCGAACCGTCGGCTCAGAGCCGAGTGGCTCTGGACTCGCCTCACCCCGATCCTAAGGTGTTAGCGGCGTTAGAGCATTTGGCGGGAGCTTCAGTTGAACCGCAGCAGGCGCGCGCGCATCTCACCTCAGCGTTTCGCGGCGAAAACTACGATTCGAAGGCATTACCCGACGCGCGTCAGATCGCGCTCGGTTTGGGTCGCTATTTGGTAAGCCGGGGTCATGACGCTGAAGCGCTGGCCGAGGTGATCGTCGCGCAGGTATTACGCTAGGGCAGAAGCTTCGCGGCGGGGTGCATCGCATCGAGGGTATGCGCCGATGCGGGCCGGCTCACAGGAGGAGGCGATTTTGAACGCGATCATGGGTCAGGTGTGTGTCCTCATCGGCCTCGCTGCGGCAGCTTTCGGAAGTGTCACGGGCTTCGTCGGCGGGGCGAAGCAAAATCTCCGTCTGCTTGGCTTGACGCGCGTTGCGGTCTACGCCTTCGCCGCGGCGATGACCCTCGCCAATTTGGTGATGATCCGCGCGCTGCTCCAGCACGACTTTTCCGTGAGCTACGTCGCGCAAGTCGGCAGCCGCCAGACCCCCACCTGGGTGACGATCGTATCTCTGTGGAGCTCCCTCGAGGGGTCGATTCTCTTCTGGGGTGCCGTGCTTGGGGTCTATCTCGCCGCCTTTACCTTCTTCAATCGTGACCGCTACCGTGAGTACATGGCTTACGCCTTGGCGGTCATGCTAGTCGTGGGTGCGTTTTTTGCTCTGCTTATCTCCGGCCCTGCGATCCCGTTCACGCTGCTCGATCCGGTCCCCCCCGACGGCCCGGGTCCGAATCCTCTCCTCCAGAATCATATTCTCATGGTGATCCATCCGCCGTCACTCTATCTCGGCTACGTCGGCATGACCGTGCCGTTTGGTATCGCCTGTGCCGCGCTCCTAAGGGGGCGTCTATCCGAAGGGTGGCTCAAGCCGCTTCGTCGCTGGACGATGATCCCGTGGACGTTTTTGTCGATCGGGATCGTTCTCGGGGGTTGGTGGGCGTATGAGGTTCTCGGTTGGGGCGGCTACTGGGCTTGGGACCCGGTTGAAAATGCGTCGTTCCTGCCGTGGCTCGCCGCTACCGGCTATCTGCATTCCACCGTGGTCCAGGAGCGTAAACGCATCCTGAAGGCCTGGACCCTGGCGTTAGTTCTGGCGGCGTTTTTGTTAACTCTGCTCGGGACCTTCATGACACGCAGTGGGGTTTTTAACTCGGTCCATAGCTTTACCCAATCGCCTATCGGCCCGATCTTTCTGGCTTTCTTAGTGGTGTGTACCGTGGCGTCGATCGTGCTCCTCGCCGGTCGCTCGCACCTTCTTGAAGCGGAAGGGCGTATCGAAGCGTTTGCGAGCCGAGAGAGTGCGTTTCTCTTCAATAATCTGCTTTTTGCCGTATTCACATTCACGGTTTTGCTCGGCACGGTATTTCCGTTGATCACCGAGGCGGTGCGTGGGGTGCAGGTGAGTGTTGGAGAGCCCTACTTCAATCGCATGGCGGTTCCCATCGGCTTGGCGATGGTGTTCATGATGGGGGTGGGGCCGGTGTTGCCCTGGGGCAAACCCAAGTTCGATGTGGTATTGAAGAGCTTTGTCGCCCCTTTACTGATCGGAGCGGTGGTCGCGGCGCTAGCGCGGGTTCTCGGGGTTCGTTCATGGCTCGTGCTTTTAAGCGTTATGCTTTGTGGTTTTGCGGCCGCCGTGTCGGGCGAACAGATCGCGCGGCCGGTGCTCGAACGTCGGGTCCGTCGGCAGGAAAACTGGGGAACGTCGATCGCTCGGGTGGTGTCGGCGCATCGCCGGCGGATGGGTGGGCATCTTGTCCACCTTGCGGTTGTGCTGCTCGTCGCGGCGATCAGCGTCTCCACGGGCTACAAGACCAGCGCCGAAGCTTCCCTTACCCGCGGTGAATCGATGAAGTTGGACGATTATATCCTGACTTACGAAGACACCTTGGTACGCAACTATCCTCATAAACGCTCGACTTTTGCCCGGATCCGCGTGGAGAGAAACGGTGAGAATCTCGGGGTTCTTGAGCCAGCGCTGAACCACTATGCTCGTCAGCGCGAGCCTATCGGAACGCCTGATGTTCGTTCGGGACTGGGCTCCGATCTTTATCTTTCGCTGCTGTCCTACCGCGAAGACGGAAGTCGGGTAGGGTTGCGGGCTTTTCGACTTCCGATGGTGGCATGGCTGTGGTGGTCGATCCCGCTCATCGCGGTGGGCTCGGTTGTGAGTTTATGGCCCAGTCGTCGTCGTCGTGCGCGAGTGCTTGCGGCGCCCGGAGCGAGTATTCCAAGTTGAGTGGTTTTCTGGGTGATGCGCGGCGAAGCTGAAATGACCACCGACGTAGCACCCTCCAGGTGATGGCCGTACCGCGGGGGAGGAAGAAGACGAGGCGATGAACTGGAAACGAGCGATTCTGGCTGCCGTCGTAGTCTTACCCCTCTTTGCCATTCTGGCCGTGGGTTTTGGCCAAAACCCCCACGCGGTTCCCTTCATGCTTCGTGACAAGCCGGCGCCCGCGTTTGAATTGCAGACTTTGAGTGGTCAAACGGTGTCTTCAGCGCGCTTTAAAGGTAAGCCCACGGTGGTAAACTTCTGGGCGACTTGGTGTGTGCCGTGTATCCAGGAGCATGGCCTTCTGCAATCCGCCGCGCGCTATTACGAGGGGAGTGCCAACTTTGTGGGTATCGTGTACCAGGATCGACAAGACGCCGCTCGGGCTTACCTCAAACGTCACGGCAATGCCTTCTTGCAGCTGTGGGACGAGGGGTCGAAGGTAGCGATTGACTACGGTGTTGCCGGAGTTCCCGAGAGCTTCGTCATCGATAGCGCGGGAGTTGTTCGCTTCAAGCAGCAGGGCGTACTGACCAAGGCGATCATCGAGCGTGAACTTGAACCCCTGATCGAGGCCGATGCGCGCGCTGCGGTGGATCCATGAGTGTAGCCCTCCTCGCGGTGGCTCTGTTGATGAGTGCGCCGAGCGATGACCCTTCGGGTCGGGCCGAGATTTCGGTCGACCAAGAGCAGCGGGCATTTCGGCTCGGAAAAAAGATCCGCTGTCCGGTCTGCCAGGGCATGCCGATCTCCGAGTCGCCGGCCCAGGCTGCGCAGGATATGATGGCTCAGCTTAGGCGTTTGGTGGCCGAGCAAAAGAGCGACCGCGAGATCATCGACTGGTTTGAAGCGCGCTATGGCGAGTGGGCGATTCTCGAGCCGTCACGGGAAGGGTTTAATTTGCTCGTTTGGCTCTTACCCGGGGTGGCGTTTTTTGTGGCTCTCGGATTTTGGTTGTCGCGTGTTCGAGGCTCGCCTCCCCATCGTGTCGATCCATCGTCCGCCGCTGAAGTCGCCGATGACAAAGAGGATAACGACCGCTATCTTCGCGCTTTGCGCGACGAGGTCGAGGCATGATGGATTTCTACAACGTTTGGTCGGCTGGATTTACGGCTCTGACCCTAGGAGTCATCGGTGCTGCGGTTGCCGTGACGCGTTTGCGTCGTTTGAGCGCTTCGGGGGCTGATCTCGAAATGCAGATCAATGATATCGACGAGCAGCTCGAGCATATGGTTGCGCAGCTTCGCGATCTCGATCAGCAACGCGAACGGATCAGCGGCGATTTCTACCACAGTGAAAAACGTCACTATGAGGGGAAGGCTGCTCAGTTGCTGCGTCAGCGTGACCATGTGTCCGATCTTCTCAGGCGAGCCCACGATTCGGGCCAAACCGTCGATGCCACTCCGCTCGGAAAGCCTCGAGAGGCCGCCGTTGAGGTTAGCCCGGCGATGCATTTCTTTGCGGCGCGTCCACGACTGGTTGGCGCTCTCTGGGGCGCAGCGGCACTTGTTGTCGTTGGCGGGCTCGTGTTGTCGGTCACGTATGAGCAAGCACCACGTGCCGTAGGAACATCTCTTACGGGTAATAGTCAGAGCGCAACCGCTGGTGGTGATGCGAGCCCCGCCGCCTCGGGTCAGCTCGAACGGCTCATCGCCGAGCTCGATGACGATCCGAACAACGTCGATGCCCTCAACGAACTTACCGGGCTGCTTCTGCGGCAGCAGCGGTTTTCCGAAGCTGCTGAGTTGAATCGCCGCGCCCTGGAGCATGATCCTACCAACACCAAGAGTCGGATCTATGCGGCGCTGCTGAAGAGTGCCTCGGGTTTAGGCGCCGAGGCGGCCAAGGAGCTCGACACCATCACCAGCGAAAATCCCGACGTTGCGGACGGCTGGTTTTTCCGAGGGATGCTCGCGATGCAGAGTGGTGATCGTGGTAAGACCCGAGAAGTGTGGTCGCGCTACGTCGAAGTTGCACCCCCTGGGCCCCGGCGCGCCCGCATCGAGAAAATCCTCAAAACGATGGACTAGGTGGTCGACCCGATCGATTCGGCAGCGAGCCGGCTCGGAGACCCTTGCTATGCTGCCTTGCGGCAAAAGAAGCCGTCGTCGGTCTTGGCGGGTACACGTTGACGCGTTATCCTAAGGCCCACCGGCTATTCGCCCCTGATCGGCGAGCTGCGCCGTCTCGATGAAAGGACATACTCTATGGCAAGTACGACTGGATGCCCCGTTCGCAGCGACTACCAACGTGGGGCTGCGGGCACCGGAAAAACACTCAATGACTGGTGGCCAGAGCGTCTCCGGGTCGAAGTGCTTCATCAACACTCCACCCGAGCCAACCCGATGGACGAGGGCTTTAATTATGCCGAAGCATTCAAGAGCCTCGATCTCGCAGCGGTCAAGGCCGACATTGTAGCGTTATTGAAGGAGTCCCAACCGTGGTGGCCGGCAGATTTTGGCCATTATGGGCCACAGATGATCCGCATGGCTTGGCATAGTGCGGGTACCTACCGGGTGGCCGACGGCCGCGGAGGTGCGGCAGGAGGAGGCCAGCGTTTCGCTCCTCTGAACAGCTGGCCCGACAACGGCAACATCGACAAGTCCCGGCGACTCCTTTGGCCGATCAAGCAGAAGTACGGCGACGCGCTGTCTTGGGGGGATTTGATGGTTCTCACCGGGAACTGCGCTCTTGAGTCGATGGGTCTCAAGACGTTCGGTTTCGCTGGGGGCCGAGAAGACGTTTGGGAACCCGAGCAAGACATTTATTGGGGTCCTGAAGAAGCGATGGAAGCCAACGATCGCTATCGTGGCGATCGAGAGCTCGAGTCCCCGCTCGGCGCCGTTCAAATGGGCTTGATTTACGTCAATCCCGAAGGCCCTGACGGCAACCCTGACCCCCTGGCGTCGGCACGGGATATTCGTGAGACCTTCAAACGCATGGCGATGAATGACGAAGAAACTGTGGCGCTGATCGCCGGCGGACATGCCTTCGGCAAAAGCCATGGTGCGGTGTCGGCGGGCCATTTGGGTGCGGAACCCGAAGGTGCGCCCATCGAAGCGCAAGGCTTGGGTTGGAAAAACTCTGCGGGTACCGGTCATGGCGCCTACACGCTCACGCATGGCATCGAGGGGTCGTGGACCTCAAATCCCACGCGCTGGGATGTTGAATATCTTGAAAACCTTTTCAAATACGATTGGGAGCTGACCGAAAGCCCAGCGGGCGCCAAACAGTGGCGGCCCAAGAACGGCGAGGCGGCGGATCTTGTCCCTGATGCTCACGATGCATCCAAGCGTCATCCCCCGATGATGATGACGTCGGATCTCGCGCTGCGGATGGACCCCGACTACGAGCCGATCTCGCGGCGTTATCTCGAGAATCCCGACGAGCTCGCCGACGCCTTTGCTAGGGCGTGGTTCAAGCTCATGCACCGTGATATGGGTCCAAAGATCCGATATCTCGGCCCGGAAGTGCCCAAGCAGGAGCTTCTCTGGCAAGATCCTATTCCCGAACGCGACCACCCGCTGGTCGACGCTGACGACATCAAGCGCTTAAAAGAGGACTTAGTGGGGTCGGGGTTGACGGTTTCTGACCTGGTTTCAACGGCGTGGGCCTCCGCGTCCACTTACCGTGGTTCGGATCACCGTGGTGGAGCCAACGGCGCACGTTTACGCCTCGCGCCGCAAAAAGATTGGGAAGTGAACCAGCCGGAGAAGCTCGCACAGGTGCTCAATGCCCTCGAGGCGATCCAAACCCGCTTTAACGCCAGCGCCAGCGGAGGCAAGCGTATTTCGCTTGCCGATCTTATCGTCCTCGGAGGATGTGTAGGGGTGGAACTTGCAGCGAAAGAAGCCGGGGTGGCTGTTGACGTTCCCTTCAGCCCGGGCCGGATGGACGCGACACAGGAGCAAACCGACGTTGAAAGCGTCGGTTATCTCGAGCCGGTTGCCGACGCGTTTCGGAATTACGCCAGTGACAGTTTGGAGATCCCGGCCGAGCGTTTGCTCATCGATCGCGCCCACCTACTGACGTTGAGCGCACCCGAGATGACGGTATTGCTCGGGGGGTTGCGGGTTCTGGGTGGTAATTATGATGGCTCGAACCACGGGGTTTTCACTGACAACCCGGGTGTTTTGCGTCCAGACTTTTTCACCCATCTCCTTGATATGAGCACGAAGTGGGAGCCTGCCGACGATGCAAAGACTGCCTTCAATGGCGTGGATCGCGACAGCGGCGAGAAAAAATGGAGCGCGACTCGCGTCGATTTGGCGTTCGGTTCTAACGCTCAATTGCGTGCGATCTGCGAGGTGTATGCAACCGCTGGAGCCGAAGCAAAATTTGTTAAGGATTTCGTCTCGGCCTGGACCAAGGTGATGGATCTCGACCGTTTCGACCTCCACGGCTGATTGGGCTGAGAGGCATTGAGAAGTGCAGCTAGGACTCAGAGCGTAGTATCGACCATACTGCCGCTATGAGTCCTAGCCGTGTGTGATGCAGCGATTGACGCAAACGACGTGGTGGGTGAATCAGTCGGTTTCGCTCAAGCCTGCTTGGCTGCAATCCACGTAGTCACCAAATTTTCCAAGACATCCAACGGCACCGCACCGTTGGTCAGAATCACGTCGTGGAACTCGCGAATATCGAACGTGTCGCCGAGCTCCGTCCGAGCGCGTTCACGAAGCTCAAGGATCTTGAGCATGCCAATTTTGTAGGCCGTGGCTTGAGATGGCATCACGATGTAGCGTTCGATCGCTTTGACGACATCGCCCTCTGGGTTGGGTGTGTTCGTTTTCAGGTAGTCGATGGCTTGCTCCCGACTCCATTTTTTGCGGTGGATACCGGTGTCGACCACCAAACGGCAGGCACGCCAGAGCTCCATAGCAAGTCTGCCGAAATCCGAATACGGGTCCTCGTAGAAGCCGAGCTCCTTCGGAACCAACTCACTGTAAAGACCCCAGCCTTCAATATACGCGGTGTAACCTCCAAAACGACGAAAGTCAGGAACATCGCCTAATTCCTGGGCGATAGCCAATTGCATATGATGGCCCGGTATCGCCTCGTGGTAGGCCAACGCTTCCATTTGGTAGGTAGGCATGTCGGTCATATCGTAGAGATTGGCGTAGTAGATCCCGGGTCGACTGCCATCCGGGGCGGGACTCGAATAAAACGCCTTACCTGCCGTGCGCTCTCGGAAGGGCTCGACGCGTTTGACGTTGAGTTCAGCTTTGGGAAAGGTATTGAATAGCTCAGGGAGACGTTTGCGCATCGCGTCGATGATCCGGTTGGCTTCGGTCAGATACGCTTCACGACCCTCGTCATCGTTCGCGTACAGGAACTTCGATTCGGTGCGCATGAACTCGAAGAAGTCTTGGAGCGAGCCTTCGAACTCGACCTTTTTCATGATCCCGCGCATCTCATCGTGAATACGGCTGACCTCCGATAACCCGAGGTCGTGGATCTCGTCGGCGTTCAGATCGGTGGTGGTGGTTTGTCGCAACGCGAAGTCGTAAAACTCGTCTCCATCGGGAAATTTCCAAGCACCATCGTCGGTTGTCGCGTCGTCTTGGGCTGATTCCAGCATGGCGATCAGCGATTCGTAGGCCGGTGCCACGGATTCGAGGAGAGCCGCTTCGGCCTCTCCAAGCAAAGCGGCACGTTCGGCTGGATCTAGCGATTCAAGGCCGTCGAGTTTTTTCTTGAAGTCAGCAAGCAAGGCGGAGTCTTCATCCGCTTCGGGTTCGAACGGTCGTCCTTTGATCACGTTTTTACTGTCGTCTAATGCGAGACCCAGCACGAATCGTGGCGGAGAGATCCCTTTTTGTGCGCGGGATGTAAAAGCCTCTTCGACTTGGACCATCAATGGCTTCACCCCTCGAAGACGTGCGACATAAGCATGGGCGTCCGAAGCGCTGACAACCGTGTGAAAATTGATAAGAAACGACGGAATGTAGGAATGATAACCGAACATCTGATTGATGGGGTAGTTATGAAAGCGCCAGCGAAAGCCCTCGAGTTGGACGTTGAGCTGGTGCTCGAAGAGTTGGTAACTGAGTTTCGAGCTAGGAGATAGTGCTTCAAAATCGAATGTCGTCAGCTGAGCGAGCTGATCCTGGGCGATTGCGTTGTTCTCTTGCGCACGCTCGTCAGAGAGGTCGTCCCATTTGCCGTAGTCGGTTTTGATTCCCAACTGGGTCTGAGTTTCAGGACTTCGGGAAACCCCGAGTTGAAACGTGTCGGCGAAAAAACGCTCGAGCTTGGCGTCCTCGCTCTCATGGGAACCCGTGGTTGATGGTTTGGAGGCAACGTTAGTGCCAGTGCTTCTACAGCCGCCCAGTGCGGCGGCAGAAAGAACGAGGATCCGAGTACATAATTTTAAATCCATACGTGACTCCCTTGAAAAACGTCGTGGTACCACACAGCGATCTTCGACTCAATTCACCTCAGACGGCTATTTGCCAAAAAGGTAAGTTCTGCGATCGTTTCGTGCCGTTGCAAAGTCGGTATGGGGAAGGGTCATCGTGATCGGCGGGGTTTCGGCAAGGTTAATTATGATTTAGATTGTGAAGTTTCTAAATTCACTTTTTTATAAAATGGATTGATATTGGTAATATGGATATATCTGAGAAAAATACGAAGCCCGACATACGAACGGGGTTAGAGGGGCGAGTTTCAGACGTCGCCGAGCACGATGACAGGCGTCTTGTGTTTGGAGGTGGTGAGACCATACGTCGAGCTTGGAGCCGGGCGCTCGTGTTCTACGATAGCGACACACCTGGTAACGCTTTGGCTCGAGATGAGAAGGCCGAAGTCACCTTCGCCTTTTGGTTGGTACAGACCCTCGGTCGCCAGCCTGAGCCGGGCGATGAAGTGCGGCTACCTGATACCTTCGATCGGATGATGAGCGAACTTCGTCCGGCAAGTCCGCAATCGGCGCGTTTGACCATGAGTCTGGTCGGCAAAGACGCTATCACACTCACCGTCAACCAAAAACGTCGCCAATCCCGCGCAGCGCAGGCGCGTGCGATCGGTGCGCAACCGGCTACGGCCGCCGCGTTTGGCGACGCGGGGGTTAAGAACAAGCGGGCTAAGGTTGCGAAGCGCCGGGCACGGGTAGAGCCCGGGGTCTTGCTCAACACGACCTTAAAGCAGCTAGCCCGAGCCCCGAATCCGAGGAAGGCCGATAAGATCGAACAGCTCAAAGAGCTCCCAACGTGGTCTGCGCTGCGGCCTAGCTTACCCGAGCTGTTGCGCAACTATCCGAGCGTTGATGCGTTCGCTAAAGAGGTCGATCATCTCGTTTCAAGTTTCAGTCGAGACGGCTTGAGCCGTGAGTTTTCCGAAGCGCTGCAGGGCTTTATTCGAAGTCAATTTTTCACCGACGCAGTCGTGACGCCGGTTTTGAAGGAGGTGCAGGACCTCGCGAAGCGAGCCTCGGATGCCCTAGCGATGCTCGACGCTCCACGTGTTGTGGAGTTTTTGGCCGATAGGATTGGCTTCGGGGGCCCGAAAGAGAAGATCCTTCTGCAACTGTTCGGGCTCGGCGACGAGCGCTCCATGGCTCGATTGCAAAACGCTCGACGCGAGGGGAAAAACCTGGTCGACGAGATTCGAGTCTTGCGCGACAAGCAGCGGGGGGTTTGGGGCGACCTCAAAGCCATGGCTTCGGACCCCAATGCTCGCCTCGGGATCCTGAAGGCATTCCCCGAGCTCACCCGCACCGCACTCGCGGGCGCGAACTTCGAGGGCGTATCTCTCGACGGCTCATCGCCTAAGGTTGACCATCCCAGCGCGGCCCATGAAACCATTGAGGAAGAACTCCGCCAAACCCATAATCATCGCCCGATTGAGGATTGGCTGTTTCTCGCAGGATCCATCTTAGCCGGCGCCGCAGCCGGTAGTTTGTTCTTTCTCGCGGCGTTGGCGGTGCAGGTGGGCATCGAGGTTTTCAAGGTCCTAACCGCGATCACTGAAGAAGACCGTGATGGCTTGTTGCGTGCGGCGGGCTTCGCCAGCGAAGAGCAGATGAGCAACACGCGCGGCGCAGCGATTTCCGCCTACGTCTTGGGCACGGCCGCCGGGAAAGCGCTTGGGCCTAAACTCGGCGTCGAGCTCGGTGAAACGCTGGGGGAGTTGTTCAAAGATAACGCCATCGGAAAATTCTTCGCCGTGAAGTCGCTCTCCGAGCTCACCAGATTTGGCATCGACGAGCTCTCAAAGATGATTCCGCCCTGGATCACCGCGAAGCCGGTCGACGGCGAGACACCCACGCCCCGCGAAGAGTTGATGCATCAGCAGGCGTTGATCGAAGCCGCTCTCGATGCGCGAGGGGTTGATATGACTGAACTCGCCGCCGGTCGGCAAGGCGACATACTGGCTGATGATGAGCTACGTCAGGCGGCTATCACCGCATTCACGGCAACCTACGGGATGGGACTGCTCGCGATGACTCCGGAGGCGGTCGCCGAAGCGTTCAGAGCTGAACTCGAACAGGTTCAAAAAGCTTCGGTCTTGGCGTCTCGACAGCGGAAATAAAAGTGAGAAGCTACGTTCGAGTTTCGCATAGGCGGCTCCTGACGCGATTAGGTGGTGCCGATCAGGCGCGAAAGATCTTGGCTTGAGCTAGACGTTAGTTAAAGGTCAGTTTCAGAGCTATGAGCAGATCAGCATCGATGATTGCGAAGCCTCGGGTGCGAACGGGTTTTGAGGGGCAAGACTCAGCCGTTGCCGATGAAAAGAAACGTCGTTTTGTATTCGGCGGCAAGGATACGTTGCGTCAGGCATGGAATCACGCTCTGGGGCTCTACGACCCCAACACATCCGGCAACGCTTTGGCTCGAGACGAGAACTCTGAGGTCACCTTTGCGTTTTGGGTGGTGCAAACCCTCGGTCGCCAGCCTGAGCCGGGTGACGAATTGCGATTGCCCGACACCTTCGACGTCATGATGAATGAACTTCGTCCGGCGAGTCCTGAGGCTGTGCGAACGGCGACGGCACTTGTGGGCAAAGACGCCATCACGCTCACCATCAACAAGCAACGCCGCCAAAGCATGGTCGCCGAAGCACGTGCGATTCGCGGGCCACCCGCTACGGCGGCGGCCTTGGACGCTCCTGGGATGGGGAACCGCCGCATCAAGCTCGGCGAGCGTCGGATGAAAATCGAGCCCGGGGTTCTTCTCGATAAGACGCTGAAAGAATTCGCGCGCAGCTACAGCAAGGAGAAGGGCGACCTGGTCCTGCAGTTCCAGAAGCTTCCGACCTGGCCCGCGCTGCGCGGCCGTCTCTCAGAGCTTTTGAGAACCTATCCGAGCCTTGATGAGCTGCAAGAGGATATCGAACGACTACTCGAGGGTTTCGATCAGGACGCGTCATCCGGGGCGTATCAGCTGCGAAAGTACTTAGGGGGACAGTACTTCACCGATATCCTCCTCACACCGATGCGAGGCAAAGTGGAGGCTTTATCGCACCGCCTCAAGAACGCTTTGGCCCAACTCGACGATACCCGTGTCGTCGAGCTGCTGGCCGAGCAGGTCGGCTATGGGCGTCGGATGGAGCAACCATTGCTCCGACTCTTTGGCCTCGGTGACGACGATTCGATCGAGCGGCTTGCCGATGCACGACGTGAGGGCCGAAGCGTTCGTGATGAGCTTCGAGCGCTGCGCGATGAGCATCGACCGGACAGCGAGCGCATTAGAGATATCGCTTACGACTTGCTCGGTCGCAAGGAGATCTTCAACACGTTTCCGGATCTCACCCGGGAACTTCTCAAGAAGGCGAACCATGAAGACGTATCCACCGAATCGGCTTGGCCCTTCGAATCGGGTTATCCTAATGCAGCACATGAGGCCGTGCGGCGAGGTATTCGCTGGCATGATCGCTCAGGCGAAGAGTGGATTTTCATAGCCACATCTGTCGCGGCGAGTGCCGTGACTGTCTCTGTCGGGGCGCCGTTTGCCGCGGGATTGGCGTTGAAAATCGGTGCTGACATACCTCAGCTTCTGGTTTCACTGGCCGGTGCGGATAAGGCCGCCTTGTTGCGCTCGGCTGGTTTGGCCAGTGACGAGCAGATGAAACAAACCCGAGGCGCGGTGATCACGGCTTATGTTTTAAGCAAAGCGTCCGGAGAAATCGCAGGGGCGAAACTCAAGAGAACACTCGACCTGGTCTTCAAAGATAGCGCCATCTGGAAATTCATGGCTGAGGAAACTTTGACGGGGTTGGCCGGTTTTACCACCGAGCAGCTCTACGAGCTGGTTCCCCCGTTTATGAGCTTCGAATCCATCGAGGGCGACATGCCCACTCCAAGCGAAGCCTTGACGCAGCAGCGGGAGTTTATTGAAGCCGTTTTGAGCACGCGGGGGGTGAATATGGAGGAGCTTGCCTGCGAAAAATTCGGCAGACTCCTGGCAAATGATGAGCAACGCGACGCGGCGATCACGGCGTTTACGGCAACCTACGGGATGGACCTATTGTCGATGGAACCGGACGCCGTCGAAAGCGCGTTTCGCACCGAACTTAAGCAGGTCCAAAAGGCTTCGGTCATAGCCTCTCGAATGCCGAAGTAAAGTGGCGTAGAAAACGTGGTTCACGCACGATACGAAAACCGCCCCAAGTGTCTTTTTCCTCTGCGGCTTCGGCGAAGCATTCAAGGACGTAGTCGGTATGGGATTGGGTGTAGCTGCGCCGAGGGAAGGCAAGCCTGACCAGGTCCATCGGTGCGGCTACCTCGCTGCCATCGGGTTTGCGCCCGAACATCACCGTGCCGATTTCGCAGCTGCGAATGCCGCCGATCTCGTAGAGTCCACAAGCAAGGGATTGTCCTGGATACGAAAGCGGTGGAACGTGAGGGAGCCATGCCCGGGCATCGATAAACACCGCGTGTCCGCCGGCGGGCTTGACCACCGGAATGCCTATTTTGTCTAATCCCTCCACCAAGTATTCATGTGTTCGAATGCGGTAGCGGAGGTAGTTTTCGTCGACGATTTCCGTCAACCCTTGGGCGATAGCGTCGAGATCACGACCGGCAAGACCGCCGTAGGTTGGGAAGCCTTCGGTCATGATGAGACGCGCACGGGCCTCTTCGGCGAGCCGACCGTCGTTTAGGCCCAGCCAGCCCCCGATATTGGCAAAGCCGTCTTTCTTGGCACTCATGGTCACGCCATCGGCAACGCTGAAGCAATCGCGAACGATGTCAGGTATGGCGCGGTCGCCCTGACCCTCCTCGCGTTTTTTGATGAAATACGCGTTTTCGGCGAAACGACACCCGTCGATGAAGAAAGGCTTGTTGAAGCGTTTGGCGAGATCGGCGGTAGCACGAATGTTGGCCAAACTCACGGGCTGACCGCCGCCGGCGTTGTTGGTGAGGGTGATGAGCACGCAGGGAACCCGGTCGTCTTCGGCTTTCAAGAACTCTTCGAGGCGAGTCAGATCCATGTTGCCTTTGAAGGGATGAAGTGAGCTTGGGTCGGCCCCCTCGGCGATGACCAGGTCTACCGCGCTCGCACCCGAAGCCTCGATATTTCCTCGGGTAGTGTCGAAATGGGTATTCGATGGAATGGTCTTTCCCGCGCCACCGACGAGCGAAAAGAGAATGGCTTCGGCGGCCCGACCCTGGTGGGTGGGAATGATGTGTTCGAATGGCATGAGCTCGCGCACCGCCGCTTCAAAGCGAAAGAACGAGGGCGAACCCGCGTAGCTTTCGTCGCCCCGCATCATCGATGCCCATTGCTCCGCGCTCATCGCCCCGGTGCCACTGTCCGTCAAGAGGTCGATAACGACGTGCTCGGCATGAAGTCGAAAGAGATTGAATTCGTTAGCGCGGAGAAATGCTTGGCGCTCCTCACGGGTTAGCATGTGGATGGGTTCTACGGCTTTGATGCGGAACGGCTCGATGATGGTCTTCATAGCTCTGATGGAGGTAAGGATTTCGCGACGCCGGGGCAACGGGTGGGGCTTGCCTCGGCAGTCTTGCCTCAGTCACAGCGATCGTCCGGAACTTCGGACGCGAAAGACGGAGCGAGGCTTGGTCATTGCTCCGTGGGACCTACCCTAGGGCGCGGAGGAGTTTGACGATGATGAATCAGTTAAAAACGATCGCGTTGCTTGGTGGGTTATCCGCTCTGCTCATTACCATCGGTGGTCTCATCGGTAATGGGGCGATGATCCTCTTCGTGCTGGTTGCGATCGCCATGAATATCGGCGCGTATTTTTATTCCGACAAAATCGTATTGCGCATGCAGAAGGCCGAGCCGGTTGACGTTCGGAAGGCGCCACGACTCCACGCGATGGTCGAAGAGCTTGCGCAGTCCGCTAAAATCCCGACTCCCCGCCTTTACCTGGTTCACGACCCCCAGCCAAACGCATTTGCCACCGGGCGAAATCCACAGCAGGGGGTGGTCGCGGTGACGAGCGGGATCCTAGAGCACCTAAACGAGCGCGAGCTCCGAGGGGTCATCGCCCATGAGATCGCGCACATTAAGAATCGCGACATTCTCATCGCAACCGTCGCAGCTGGTATCGCTTCTGCGGTGACGTTGATTGCCAACGTGCTGCAGTTTTCGGCGTTTTTCGGCGGTTTTGGCGATGATGAAGATGAAGGCGCTTCTCCGCTTGCAGCTCTTGCTGTGGCGCTGGTGGCACCGCTGGCAGCGACCCTGATCCAGCTTGGGATCTCGCGGTCACGGGAGTTCCAGGCCGATGCGGTGGGCGCGCGGATTTCTGGCGACCCCGAGGGTTTGGCGCGTGCGCTCGAGCGGCTCCAACTCGGCACCCAACGGATCCCGTCGCACGCCGAGCCTGCTGGAGCGAGTCTGTACATCGCGAATCCGCTCGCAGGTAGAAGCTTGGGATCGCTGTTCTCGACTCATCCCGAGATGAGCGAACGGATCGCTAAACTTCGGGCAATGCCGATGGCGGCGCGATCTGCGCGCGGCATCGCTTGAATCGAAAGATCTTGCGAAAACGGTGAAGATGTGGTCGGGAACGGGTAGTGATGGACCATGCGACCCACCCGCTCAGGCCGCCCCAACCGCGCGGATCGCGGTGTGCAACGTGCGATCAGCACGAGTGCACCGAGTGGTCTGAGCTCGCCCCCGAAGACCTCGACTTTCTCAGCCGCGTTAAAACGTCGAATGTTTATCAGCCGGGTCAGTTTGTGTTCTATCAAGGTCATCAGTGCCTGGGCCTTTATTGCGTTAGAGATGGTGTGATCGCGGTGAAGAAGTTCGATGCCATCGGCAACAGCGTCATTCTTCGCTTGGCCGGCGCAGGTGAGACGCTGGGATATCGGTCTTACTTTGGTGGCGGAGTTTATGGCGCCAGCGCCGAAGTCATGAGCCCCGCAAGGATCTGCTTCATTGATCGCGATGCTGTCAACGAGCTACTGGAACGTGACTCACGACTAGGACATCGCTTTCTCCGCCACATGGCCAGCGATTTGGCTGACTCAGATCAGGAACATCTGAATCGTTTAACACTCAATGTTCGGTCACGTCTTGTCTATCTTTTGCTAACGTGGCGTGAGCGCTTTGCCAAAGTCGATGATCGCGGGGATATGGTCGTTGAGCTTCCGATGTCGCGGCAGGACATCGCCTGTAGGCTTGGAACTCGCCCGGAGACCGTCGCTCGGGCCATACGGGCGCTGGAACACGATGGGATCGTGAGGTTCCGGGGGCGACAGGCGGTTATCCCGGATCTTGACCCCTTGCTCGATGAGCTCGAAAACTCGATTTGAGCAGAGCCCTCTCGGTGTTTCACACTGGGTTGATTCTTTTTCTCCTACAGAGTGCCGTGAGCTTTGCAGTTACTGGGTTTCTTCATCTTCGCCGAGCGTCTTTGGGATCGTCGCTGACGACTCGTCGGTGAGGATCCGGAGGGGTGGGGTGTCTAAGTCCTCGAATTCTCCCGAACGCACGGCCCAAACGAAAGCGGCGATCATCGCCGTAACCACGACCAGCGCGAGCGGTATCAGAATGTAGATCACGTCCATCTCCTAAGGTCCTCCGTGAGAGTCAGAAGTACGTCGTCGTTGCCCCTCCATGGATCAACGACCGGGTCTAAAGCTCCGCGAGCGATACGAATGCATGATTACCGTGATTGAACTGATTGGCATTAAGATCGCGGCGAGGAGGGGCCCGACAACACCGGCCAGAGCCAAGGAGACTCCAACGGTATTGTAAGCGAGAGAAATGAGATGATTTCGTCGGATGACCGCCAACGTTCGCCTTGACCCTTCAATGGCATCCACCAGGGGGTTTCAAACCCTCTCCGGTGGCGTAAATATCTGCAGCGCTTAAGCTCGCTTCAGCGCCGCCGCGTATGGCAAAGCCCACGTCGGCCTCGAGGAGTGCTGAGGCGTCGTTGACTCCGTCGCCGACCATCGCGACGGGCAGGTGGCCGTCGCGATGGTCTCTGAGAACGTGCTCCTTGTCTTCGGGCGAAGCACCACCGATGATTTCGTCAGGTTTGAATCCCAGGGCAGCTCCAACCGCTGATGCAGTTTCCGGGTGATCGCCTGATAAGAGCATCGTTCGATGTCCCAGGCCGCGAAGCGTGATCAACACGTTGCGGGAATCCCGGCGGATCCGGTCGCCCCAGAATCACGAGGGCCCTGAACCGCTCCTCGACGACGATGCCGATCGGGGTGTGCCCGGCCGCCGTCGCGTCCTCGATGATTGGAGTCATCGTTGGTGGAGTGCAATGCCCAAAGTGCGAGAGAAACGAAAGCGAACCGATGCGATAACACTCTCCGTCGACGCACGCTTCGACTCCGCCGCCAAGCGCAGTCTGCACCGCATCTCGAGGTACCGTCGCGGCTCGGTGATCGTGTGCGCTGACCTTCGAGTCCTCCGAATTCGCTTCGGGTTGACGATCGGATCCGAATTCAACCAGCGCCGATGCTACAGGATGGCAGGCATGATGCTCGATCGCGGCAACAATGGGCTGAAGCTCCGAGTCTCCGATCCATTCGACCACGCGGAGTCGTCCTTCGGTCAGCGTGCCGGTTTTATCGAAAAAGAAGGTCAGCGGTCGCTGAAGGAGATCAAACGCGTTGGCATTTTTGATGAGAATGCCTGCACGTGCAGCTTGTCCTATCGCCGCGGTGACGGCTAGGGGCGTGGCAAGGCCCAGGGCACAGGGACAGCTGATCACCAAAACGGCGATGGCACGATCTAGAGCGTCTTGGGCTGAGATCTCGAACCCGAGGAGAAAGCCCACGGCAGCCAGGAGTAGCACCGCGACCACAAACCAACCAGCAAGACGATCGGCTCGCTGAACACTAGGCGTGGTTGGGGTACCCTCGAGCACGCGTTCCACCAGGCGACCGATACGACTGTCTGCTCCAGCTTGAGTTGTCCTGACGATGAATGTCTTGCTGAGATTGGCTGTACCTGCCGAAACCTCGCTTCCTATCTGTACAGCCCGAGGTCTGCTCTCGCCACTCAACCACGATTCATCGACATGGCTTTCGCCGCTGACGATCTCGCCGTCGACGGGAATACTCTCGCCAGCGCGCACCTCAACACGATCGCCGATCACGAGTGACGCCACTGCAACCTCTTCTATGCGATCAGCCCCCGAGCTCGACAACGTCTCTAAGCGTCGAGCATGGCGCGGGCAGAGTGTGTGGCGCATTTTAGAAGCGTCCGAAGCGCGTCGTTGCTGGCGTCGCTCGAGATAGCGTCCGACTAGGAGCAAAAGCACCAGCGTGAGCAAAGAATCGAAATAGATTTCCCCTACGCCCCTGATCGTATGAAGCGCGCTAAAGAAAAACCCAGTGACCAAGCCAACACTGATTGGCAAATCCATATGTGGACGTCGAAGTCGAAATGAGCTCCAAGCGCCGCGAAGAAAAGGGCGCGCGCAGAAGAGCAGTGCAGGAAGAGACACTGCAAGGCTTGCCCAGCGGAAGAAGGTACGCACGCCTTGGTCGATTCCTGACGCCTCACCGCTGTAGAGCGCAGCGGCCATCAACATCACGTTGCCAGTAGCGGCGAATGCGACCGCAATGCGGATCCACTCGCGGCGCTCCTCGGCACGACGCAATCGGTCGGCTTCAGATCGGTGGTAGGGATGCGGGGTGTACCCCAATCGATCCAGAGTTCGCGCGATTTCGGAGAGCTTTACTGCCCCGGCTTCGAATTCGATTCGGGCGACCGAGTTCGCCATATTCAGACGACTGTGATGTACCCCATCAACCAAAGCTGGCAGTTTCTCTACGAGCCACATGCAGCCGGCGCAGTGGACCCCATCGAGATAGAGTTCGATCGATGCGGTACCGTCCTCGCCTACGGCCAAATAACGCGCGTGAAATTCCTCGTGGTCAAACTCCGGAAAGCCTCTTCCCGATGGGGTGGCAGGTTGAATCTCAGCGACCTTGAGCTCACGCAGCCGATAATACTCGTCCAAACCTTGAGCGCGTAAGAAGTGGTACACCGCATCGCACCCCGAGCAACAAAACGCCGGAGCGTCGTTGTTGAAGCGATCCTCCGGCACCGGGAGCCCGCAGTGGGCACACCCTGCGATCGGGTCGTCAGCTGGTGAACAAACCATCAGTGGCAAGTCCCTTGTGCTGCCTCCGGAATAGACAGAGGGGCGTATCCTGACACCTGGCTGGCGTGGGATTGTAATGCCGTCCCATGGTGAATGTGCTCGATCCGATAAAGCCGGGTGGCCACAGTGAAGAGACCCATAACAACTAGAGTTGCTGCGGAGATCACCGGTGCGTGACGTCGCAGTGGTCCGATGAGCGTCCTGGCACCAGCTCCGAGGACCACGAGACCTGGAAGCGTGCCGATCCAAAAGGCCACCATCGTGGCAGCTCCAAGAGCCGGGCTACCGCTCCCTGAGGCCGCAGCAACGAAGGCGTAGAGCCAACCGCACGGGAGCAAGGCGGATCCGATTCCGAAGGCGAAAGGACGAATACTCCAGGGAACTCGGTGGAGGAGTTTTAAGGCTCGTTGGATTCCGCCGAAGAGCCTCGTCGTCGCGCTTGGCTTTCTTCCTCGGATGTGGCGAATGATCGTGAAAGTGCCCCAACCCGTTAAAAATGCAGCGCTCAGCAACCCGGTCAAACCAGAAACGCCCATGAATGTCCCACCGAAGTTCACCACTTCACCCAGAAGCCCACCGAATAGACCTAAGACGACATAAGCTACTAAACGTCCCCCGTGGTAGATGGCCTGAGCCGATAAGTGTCTGTCTTCACCGGCGGCAAAAACCATCAGTGGCCCGCACATCCCCACGCAATGGAGATTGCCGAGAAGAGACGCCCCGAGCACGGTGAAAAACATCGTCATGGGAGCGCCGCGTCTTGAGGGGCCGGGATGTTGACGCGCGCTTTATGAAGAAAACGCTCACCTCCGCGCTCGGCGACGAAAGAAAACTCCCATAAACCTGGGCGGCAGCCTGGGAGGCGAGCCGAGTAGTCGCCCGAGTGGTGGCTCAGAGAAGCGTGAAGCAGTCGATTGCTTCGTGCCAGGTGAACTGCGTCCAAACTCAGATCTGCGTCAGCTATAGGCCGGCCAAATTTGTCCTTGAGCTTCGTTCGAACGAGAAGACATCCATCGTGGTGACGACGTTCGAGAGATACATCGAGCTCGATTGACCACCCAAGCGCTTGGCTTTCATATTCAGCCCGACGAGATGCGTCCCAGTCGATCGCCTTTTGATAATAGTCTGGCTCTATGGCGAAAGAAGGGTCATCGGCTGCGCGTAGCACCATGGCAACGTTCAGAACGACGCCACCGACCAGAAGTGCGGTCAGAAACCAGGGCCAATAAGCCCCTCTCATGGCGTACGTCCGGGCTCAGAGGGCCCAAGTAGACGGAAGTTCTTAGTGATGACATGGCCGCTATCCGAGCGCACTTCAAAATTGAGCTGACGTGAGCCTCCTTCAAAGCTCTCGGGGGAGGCGAACACGAACACCGTGGTGCTGTCCGTGTGCTGCCCAGGAACCGGAAACGGGTTGATCGGAGCAACGAGTTGGACATCAGAGCTATCGGTTACCGCGATCGTGTAGCGGGCGGATTGGTCGGTGCGGTTGGCGATTCGAAAGCGGATGGTGCTCTGAATGCGGCCGTCATCGGTGACGGTAAACGACGCTCCCGGCAAGCGAAGAAGCTCCACTTGAAAGCTGCCGGTGGATCCGATGACGCGAACGAGGGTGATGAGAAGCCCAAGAAGGAGGGCGAAATAGAGAATCGTTCTGAAGCGCAAGAGGCGCGACGGTTCACCTTGTTCGAGAGTTCGCTCGCTAGAGTAGCGGATCAGACCGCGCGGGGAACCAAGAGAATCCATGATCCGATCGCAGGCGTCGATGCACTGAGCGCATCCAATGCACTCAAGTTGCAAACCGTCGCGAATATCGATGCCGGTGGGGCAGGTGTGAACGCATGCGTGGCAATCAATGCAATCACCGAATTTGCGTTCTTGTATCCCCCCGCGGAGTTCTTTTGCTGCGCGTTTGTTGCGAGGTTCACCGCGGCGAGGATCGTAACCGATGACGAGAGAATCACGGTCGAGCAGCGCCGATTGCAGCCGAGCGTAGGGGCAGACAACCGTGCACATTTGCTCGCGAAAATACGAGAAGTCGAACATCATCAACGCAACGGTTCCGACCATGACGACAAACGAGCCCGGATGCTCAACGGGAGAGCGCGTTACCCAGTCGCGCAATGCGTCAACGCCGACGAAGTAGGCTAAGAAGGTGTGCGCTAGGGCGATCGAGAACGACAGAAACAGCGCATATTTCGCAACATTAGCTAAAGCACTTCGAGTTCGGGAGTGAGTGTCTCGCCGCCAACGTTCGAGTGCTCGTTCGACGGGTCGGAAAAGAAGTTCCATATAGACCGTCTGAGGACATCCCCAACCACACCAAACCCGACCCAAGATCGCGGTGACAAAAAATACCCCGATAAAGATGCCGAGCATCGTGAGCATCAACACCAGAGTATCCGTGGCCATGAAGGTGTGACCGACAAAAGTGAACTGTCGAGCTGGGATATTGAGCCAAACTGCCGGTCGGCCATTGATTTCAATCCAGGGGAGCGCCACGAAAATCGCGATCAAGATCCAGCCTACCCAACGACGGGCATCCAAAAAACGCCCGGGCGAGAGCTTAGGCGTGAGCCAACGCCGACTACCGTCGGGGTTGAGTGTTGGCAGTACCCGTTCTTCGGCAGTGGCAAAAGCGGGCTCCTTCATCGCTCGGTACCTTTCGCCGTCGCGTCCCCCGCTTCGATCCGATCGCCCTGGGGTTCTTTTCCTGGGAGCTTCTTTCCGCGCATTGAACCGACGTAGGCTACCACATGGTTGAGCTCCTCAGGACTGAGTTGGCGATCCCATGCAGGCATACCCTTCTCCAAGACACCCTGTGAGACGACCGTATAGATGCCTTGAAGCTTGCCGCCACCGTGGATCCAGTACATGTCAGTCAGATTGGGACCTATCTGACCTTCACCCTGAGATCCGTGGCATGCTTGACAGTTATTGACGTAAATTTGCTGTCCAGAACTCAGCGCTGAAGAGTCATCAAGAAGGGAATTGAGTATCTCTGGGGTGACTTCCGTGGCGCCATCAGTTGATGCCAATGCCGTGCTTCGCTGGGCGGTATCGAATGCATCAAGCTCAGCTTGATATTCTTGATCGATCCCCGGCCCATTCCCGAGTTCGTAGTGGATAAAGTACAGAACACCGAATACTACGGTGGCAACGAAGAGGTTGATCCACCACTTGGGCATGGGGTTGTCGTACTCTTGGATCCCGTCGTAGCTGTGCCCTTCGAGTAATTTTCCCTCGTCATTGTGATCACTCATCGCCTTTTCCCCGCAGTGTTATCGCATCGTCTCTCAGTGGGATAAGTTTCGCGGCTGCGTAGCTTTCTGTACGTCGTCGACTAAAAACTCGACGAAGTACAAAAAAGAAGATGGTCAAGAAAATGATAAGGCCAATGGATGGCCATATCGCCAGATTCATGTGACCAATAATATCACTGAGTCTCATCGTGAACTCCCGTAAATTCGGCGGTTGGGCCGACGTCGTCGCCGTCCTTCGGTAGGTCTTTGAAAATGTCGGTTCCGAGGCGCTGGAGATAGGCGATAAGTGCGGTGATTTCTTTGCTCGCGAGTCCGGAAGGGCCTCCTTGGTTTTCGATTTCCTGGGCTATCTGACCTGCCTGTGTGCGAGCCATGGTCTCGGCTGAACGCACCGCTTCGCCGTAGGGCACGCCTAGCATGACCATCACATCGACTCGCGGTTGAATGACTGAAAAGTCAATGTCACTCTCCAACATCCACGGGTAGGGAGGCATAATCGATTGCGATACTATCTCCTGAGGATTGGCCATGTGGCGCACATGCCAAAGGTGAGGGTATTTGCCGCCGATGCGGTGGAGATCGGGCCCGATGCGTCGAGAGCCCCATTGAAAAGGACGATCGTAAACAAATTCGCCGGGCTTACTGTACTCGCCGTAGCGCTCGGTTTCGTGGCGAAACGGTCGGATCATCTGTGAGTGGCAATTGTAGCAACCCTCGCTCACGTAGATGTCGCGACCGTAGAGCTCGAGGGGGGTGTAGGGTTGAACCGACGCTATGGTGGGTACATTGCTGCGGATCAAAAAAGTCGGAATGATCTCGAAGAGCGAGGCTACGATCACCGAGATCGTAACCCAGATCGTAAATCGCAGCGGCTTTCCTTCCCAGATTCGATGCCATTTCGCCTCCAAGAAGTAGGCGATCCTGTAGCCCATATTCAGTGTTGGAGCGCCTATCTGCTCAAGCTTCGATCGAGGTGCTCTCTCGACAAGCTGAGGCAGAGGTGCTGCCTCATGAACAACGTCCTCGTAGCGAGCCGGGCGCATCCTCCAGGTCATCAATAGATTGAAGCCAGCCATCGCGGTGCCGCTCAGAAAAAGCGTCCCGCCAACCAATCGAACCCAATACATGGGTATCAGTTGGATGACAGTCTCGACGAAATTTGGGTATGTTAGTCGGCCCGTTTCGTCGAACGCTCGCCACATGAGACCTTGAGTGACACCAGCGCTATAGATCGCGACGATATAAATCAGGATCCCCAGGGTCCCCAGCCAAAAATGGGTTTCGGCGAGCTTTTCACTCCAGAGTTTTTGGGTTTGGAAAAGCCGTGGTGCCAACCAATAGACCATGCCGAAGGTCATCATGCCGTTCCAACCAAGCGCTCCCGAATGAACATGCGCGATAGTCCAATCGGTGTAGTGGGATAGGGCATTGACGCTCTTGATTGACAATAAGGGGCCTTCAAATGTCGACATACCGTAGAAGGTGATCCCCACAACAAAAAACTTAAGTACAGGATCGGCAGCGACTTTGTTCCAAGCGCCACGTAATGTCAGGAGACCGTTGATCATTCCGCCCCAAGACGGCATCCACAGCATAACCGAAAACACCATGCCGAGGGTTGAGGCCCACTGCGGAAGCGAGGTGTAGTGAAGGTGGTGCGGGCCCGCCCAGATGTAGATGAAAACCAACGACCAGAAGTGGAGAATGGATAGACGATACGAGAAGACCGGACGATTCGCGGCTTTGGGCAGAAAGTAATACATCAGTCCGAGGAATGGAGTGGTGAGGACGAAGGCGACAGCGTTATGGCCGTACCACCACTGCATGAACGCATCCTGAACACCGGCGTAGATCGTGTAACTCTTGAAGAGACCGGCCGGGAGCACGAGATTGTTGAAGATATGAAGGATCGCAGTGGTCACGATGGTTGCGATGTAAAACCAGATGGCGACGTAGAGATGGCGTTCGCGCCGTTTGGCGATAGTCATGAAGAAGTTGATGCCAAACGCCACCCACACCAGCGTGATGGCGAGGTCTATGGGCCATTCGAGCTCGGCGTACTCTCTGCTTTGGGTGATCCCGAACGGCAGCGTTACTGCCGCCGATAGAATGATGGCCTGCCAGCCCCAGAAGTGAATGGTCGAGAGGGTGTCGCTCCACATGCGCGCTTTGAGTAAGCGTTGGCTTGAGTAGTAAATTGCGGCGAAGACCGCGTTGCCGGCGAACGCGAAGATCGCAGCGTTGGTGTGAAGTGGCCGGAGTCGTCCAAAACTCGTAAATGAGAGCCCAAGGTTCGCTGCCGGCCATGCCATTTGAAGGGCAATGAGCACCCCGACCAGCATGGCGACGACGCCCCAGACTATGGTCGCGCTCACAAATTTACGGACGACCGCATCGTCGTAAACGAATTTCTCAACAGCTGGCGAGTTCATCAATAAGGTCCCCCAAGATCTCTACCGAAGTCATCACGGCGGTAATGCTAGACGCGGCGGGGATGCTAAGCGTTGATCTGAATCAAGTAACGACTTGATCCGGATCAGGTAAAAACCTGCTCGTTTTTTGCTTCCGGTCTCGTCGGGTTGACCTGCTCGTGAATCGTCCTAGCTTGAAGTTATCAGCCGGCATGCCTCGGTTGACCCACCGAGGAGACTCTCATGAGTCCGACTTTCCCCCGACCGGCTGGCCCGATTCCACTGCTTCCTCTGCGAAGCGGTGTCCTCTTTCCTGGCACGGTGATCACCCTTCCTGTAGGGCGGCCCCGATCTGTCGCTTTGCTCGGCATCTTAAAGAAAGGCGACGTCATCGCCGTCGGCGTGCAGCGGGACTCCAAGATCGCCGACCCCGGGATCGCCGATCTCTTTGAAGTTGGCTCTTACGGTCGGGTCCATCGCATCGTCAAAGTGAGTCCGAAGCACTACCAGTTGATTCTCGAAGGTGGGCCGCGTTTACGTATCCAAGAAGTGACGCGCCTTGAACCGTTTTGGCGGGCAGAAGTTGTTGAGCTCGATGAACAGCGGGGTGAGAGCCCCGAAGCTAGGGTGCGCTCCGAAGCGTTGGTTGAGAGTATCGGGGACGAAATCCAAGGCTTTGGTGACGCGGTAAGGCAGCATCTGAGGGATCCACGGGGTAATCCGAGCAAGGTCGCGGATGCGGTGGCTTCTGGACTGTCATTGGCGAACGACCGTGAAATTGAAGTGTTGACGCTAACCGACGTCGTTGACCGCCTCAAGCGGGTGACGGAATTGGTTGGCGAGGCGCGAACTTTGGCTGATATGAAAACGCGCGTCGACCACGAGGTACGCAGTGAACTCAACAAGCATCAGCGCGAAGTGCTCCTTCGCTCTCAGCTCAGAGCGATCAAAAAGGAGCTCAATGAAGGCGCTGGGGGTGGAAATGACGTTGATGAATTGCGTGCTAAACTGGACGACGCATGCCTGCCTGAGGCGTCACGTAAGGTCGCCGACCGGGAACTCAGTCGCCTGGAATCGCTTAATCCTGCGCAGGCCGAATACGGAGTGGCCTTGAACTATCTTGAGCTCGTCGCAAGTTTGCCTTGGGGTGAACGAGCTGAGGTCAAGGAGGATATCGCGGCGGTCGAAAAGAAGCTCGACGAGGATCATCTCGGTCTTGAGGAGGTCAAGCAACGTATTCTTGAGCATCTTGCGGTGCGGAAAATGACCGGCAACAACAAGGGGGCGATTTTATGCTTCGTCGGTCCACCGGGAGTAGGCAAGACCTCGCTCGGTCAGTCCATAGCCGACGCTACAGGGCGGCCGTTCGTGCGCGTCGCTTTGGGTGGGGTGCGTGATGAAGCGGAGATCCGTGGGCACCGCCGAACCTACGTCGGAGCCCTCCCCGGGAGAATTTTACATGGCATCAAGAAAGCGCAGGTCAAGAACCCGGTGCTCCTCCTCGATGAGATCGATAAACTGGGAAAGGGTTCGATGGGTTCGCCCGAAGCGGCGTTCCTTGAGGTCCTCGACCCGGAGCAAAATCACACGTTTCAAGACCACTATCTCGAGTTGCCTTTCGATCTCTCCGAGGTGCTCTTTTTGTGCACTGCAAATACGCTCGAAACATTGTCTCCGCCACTCAAGGACCGCCTCGAGATCGTTGAGCTTCAGGGCTATACTTTGGAAGAAAAACTTGAGATCGCGAAATCGCATCTTGTGCCGAGGCGGCTCGAAGACCACGGGCTCCATGAAGGCATGCTAACCTTTGCCGATGAGGCTCTACACGAGGTGATTCAGAGTTACACCCGCGAGGCGGGAGTTCGTCAGCTCAATCGTGAGATCACGCGGTTGTGCCGAATGGTGACGCTGAATATCGCCCGCCAACAGCTCGACAAAAAGGTGGTCAAACAGCGTCTTGAGGTCGAGGATGTCCGGTCTTATCTGGGCAAGGAAAAATTCTTCAACGATGTGGCCGAGCGAACCATGGTGCCCGGCGTTGCGACGGGATTGGCTTGGACTCCTGTGGGCGGAGACATCCTATTTGTCGAGGCTTCCAAAATGCCGGGCAAAGGGCGCTTTGAATTTACTGGGCAGCTGGGCGACGTCATGAAGGAGAGCGCACGAGCAGCGCTGACGTACATTCGCGCCAATGCGGACACCCTCGATGTTGATCCGGGTTTTCTCGAAAGCACCGATCTCCATATTCACGTGCCAGCCGGAGCGGTACCGAAGGACGGTCCCTCGGCAGGTGTGACCATGTTCACAGCGTTGACCTCCCTTCTCACCGGGCGGAAGGTGCGAAGCGATACAGCAATGAGTGGCGAGACAACGTTGCGAGGTCGGGTGCTCCCGGTAGGAGGAGTTAAGGCGAAGATTTTAGCCGCTCATCGTGCCGGTTTGAATCGATTGATCCTGCCGAAAAAAAACGAACGGGATCTCGATGAAGTTCCCGGAGAGATTCAAGAACGCATGACCTTCGTATTTGCCGAGGATATGGCGGAGGTTTTGACCGCTGCGTTCGACGAGATCGGTGAAGTGCGTCAAGTCGGTCGTTCTTGCGGCGATGTTGACCTCGTAGAGAACCGATTGGTGTCAGACTCGCTGTCGGTGTTGGCGACCAGCTAAATGCTATCGATTTTCGCAAGGTTACCGACATGGTGGATCATGACCATGTTGGTGGGTCCTAGACGGTTGGTGGCTGGAGTGCCCATAAGAACCACGAGTCGATCCCCTTTTTGAGCCAGATTGTCCATGAGTAGAGCGGCGTCGAGCTCGCGTAGAACACGGTCGGTACTCCCGGCTTGATTGACGTCATAGGGGTCGACGCCCCAAACCATCGAGAGGATGTTTCGCGTTGCGGGTTTCGGCGTGAAAGCGAATATAGGGGTTTTGGGGCGGCGCTGGGAGGCTAAAATAGCGGTTCGGCCACTCTGTGTCATTGTAATAATGGCGTTTGAGCGCAGAGTTCCGGCGATCTTGGCCGCCGCATCGACGACGGCTTGAGAAGTGGTGTCGATACCTGTCTGGCCCTGTTGGAGCTTGGTTTCCGGAGCGCCTCGTTCGGTAGCGACGATGATACGCTCCATCATGGCTACGCTCTCCATAGGGTAGTCACCGATGGCCGTTTCTTGGGATAGCATCACTGCGTCGGTGCCGTCGATGACTGCGTTGGCGACATCACTCGCTTCGGCGCGTGTTGGTCGCGGTTCTTTGGTCATGCTCTGAAGCATTTGCGTCGCGGTGATCACCGGGCGACCGAGCTGTATGGCGGTACGAATGATCCGTTTCTGAGCGAGAGGGACTTCCTCTGGAGGGAGTTCAACCCCGAGATCGCCACGGGCTACCATCACTCCCCATGATACGCTGAGGATATCGTGAAGACATTCAAGGGCTTGAGGTTTTTCGATCTTGGCGATCACCGGTGTTGTTGCCCCGGCTCCTTGGATGAGGCCTTTGAGCTCTAGGATATCCTCCGGCCGCCGGACAAACGACATTGCGAATACGTCGACACCTTGCTCGATGGCGAAACACGCGTCGCGCCGGTCCTTATCCGTGACGGCAGGCGCACTCACCGTGCTCGCAGGGAGGTTGATACCTTTGCGCGAGGCGATAATCCCATCGTTTCGAATGACGGCCTTCACACTCTCGTTTTCGACGTCTACAACCTCAGTCGCGATGAGACCGTCTTCGATCAGAAGGGGGTGGCCAATGCGCACGTCTTGGTCAAGGCGGGGGTAGTCCACCGGTACTTCGTTCCCTCTGGCCGATCGTCGAATGGCAAAGGTGATCTCATCGCCTCTTTGAACTCGTCGCGTATTCCCCTCGATATTCCCAACCCTGATTTTTGGTCCTTGGAGATCAAAGAGGATCCCCACTGGCCGCTGCAACTCAGCCGCGACCTCGCGAACCTGCTGGATCGCGAGGCGATGAGTTTCGTGATCCCCATGAGAGCCATTGATGCGAACCATGTTGACACCTGCATCGAGGATCGCGCGGATTTTCTCGAGACCCGAGCTTGCTGGTCCGAGGGTTGCGACAATTTTTGTTCGGCGCCGCGGTGCAAAGCGAGCGTGTTTGACCATGGCTCGGATTGTTATCGTGAACTCCACTCGTGTCGAGTGGTGCAGTGCCTTTTCGTGCTCGGAGAACGCGTATCAGGAGCCTGGATGGTGTCGGGTGCTTTACCGTGGCTGCCAGGCTCGGGGTAATACTCGGAAGATTCGTCTCCAGCCGCGTTCGATGGTCTCCTCGGAACGCCTGACGGTCATATCCGCGGCCAATCCACATAGAACGCCAAAGAGCGCACCAGCGATAACATCCAAGGGATAGTGCTTGCCGAGATAGACACGCGAGATGCCGGTGACGGCGGCTATAGAAAAAAACAACGGCGCCAGGCGTGGATAGCTCCGGGCGAAGAGCATCGCTTGGGCGAAGAGATTCGACGCGTGGGACGAGGGGAAGCCGGGATCAGGATTGTGAGGCCGGGGTCTATCGAAGAAAGGTTTGAGTATCTGAGAACTGCCTTGGTCCGTGACGATCACCAAGACTACGGCGACAACCGCGAGGGCTCGACCCCGCGCTCCTCCTCGCCAGATGAGCCAGATCATGACCGCCAACAGGACCGGGACGAAATAGCTCAGCGTAGAGAGCACGTGCATCGGAAAATCGAAAACACCGCCAGCTCCGCTTTCAATCAGTTGCTGAATCCGTCTATCCCACGCCATCAGGACGTCCACGCCGGTTCTCCTCCGGTAGAGTTTGTGTCGATACCGCAGGGAGGTTAAAAGCTGAAAAATGCTATGATCACCCGCGAATCCGACCTGTCCGAATTGAATTTGCTGGCTGAAAATGCTGGCACCGGCAAGACTATTCGACATCATCGTCACGACGGCTCCCTCACCGCACGCGAACGCATCGATCTCGTCTTTGATCCCGGTAGTTTTATCGAGATCGAGAAATTCCGGAGCTCGTCGGGAGAAGGTTCTCTCGGCGATAGCGTGGTCGTCGGCTACGGACTCGTTGATGGGCGTCAGGTTTTCGTCTTTGCCGACGAATACACTGTACATCGTGGCACCGTTTCGGAGGTCCACGCCCGCAAAGTCTGCCGTGTCCTAGAACTCGCTATGACAACAGGCGCGCCAGTGATTGGCTTGATAGACTCGGAAGGGCCGCGTATCGAAGATGGTATTCGAACCCTGGCCCATGCTTCAGACGTCGCCGTTAGGGTGACGAAGGCCTCGGGGGTCATGCCGATGGTTGCCTGCGTTATGGGGCCGGCGGTCGCGAGCAGTGCCTACTTCGCGGCTCTCGCTGACATCGTCATTATGACAGAAAGAACGTCGTACCTAACTCTGAGTGACCCTGAACTGACGGAGTTGGTTACCCGTGAGCAACTGAATGGCCAATCTCTGGGTGGGGCCTCGGTGCACTCAATGGAAACGGGCGTTGCCCACCGCGTTGCTACAAATGACCAGGAGGCACTCGGTATTGCTCGCGAGATCCTGCGTTACTTGCCGTCGAATAACGCGGAGGATCCGCATCGAGGCGCTGTCAACGATGACCCGGGCAGACGCTCGTCGCGGATCGGCGAGATCATCCCGGCGGATCTGGCCAAGCCGTACGATGTGCTCCAGGTTTTGGAGGAAGTTGTTGACGATGGCGTTCTGGTTGAGCTGGGAGACCGATTTGCGCCCAATGTCGTTGTTGCATTGGCCCGCATCGCCGGGCGTGCCGTGGGTTTGGTTGCCAATCAACCCAACCATTTGGCGGGTGTTCTTGACGATAAAGCTCTTCGGAAGGCAGCTCGTTTTGTTCGTACCTGTGATTGTTTCAATCTGCCACTCATTACATTTGTGGACGTGCCCGGGTTCTTTCCTGGAGCGACGCAGGAACATCGTGGGATTATCCGTTCAGCCGCAAAGATGCTCTACGCTTATGCCGAGGCAACAGTTCCCAAGATCACGTTGGTGACACGTAAAGGCTACGGTGCGGCATACATGGCGATGGGTACCAAGCAGCTTCGAGGGGATTTCACGTTTGCGTTTCCGACCGCGGAGATCGCCGTGTTGGATCCGCACTCGGTGGTTCATATGCTCCACGGTGATGACATCGACGCCGCTGCCGACAAGGGTGCTCGGCATGGGGAGCTGACGGCCGAGTATCGCCGCAATGTCGCTCATTCTTACGCTGCGGCTCAGCTCGGTTTTGTCGACGAAGTTATCCCGCCGGATATTGCAAGGCCTCGTGTCGTACGGGCTCTCGAGATGATCCACAACAAGCGACAGGGGAATCCACCGCGTAAACATGGGAACATTCCGCTCTGACTGATGGAACGCTTCACCCGATGACGTGAAGCTCCGCATTGCGTCGATACATGAGTCTGGCTGATGACCAAGCGGGCTGACCGCGCAAAGGGGGACAAAGATGGGCTTTTCGAAAGTGTTGATCGCGAATCGTGGGGAGATCGCGGTTAGGATCGCTCGGACACTTCGTGACATGGGGATCGCGCCCGTTGCGGTTTATTCCGATGCTGATCGTATGGCACCGCACGTGCGGAGCGCACAGTTCGCTTATCGTGTAGGTCCTCCGGCTGCGACGGAGAGCTATCTGCGGATCGACGAGATCTTGCGTGTGGCCGAGGAAGCGGGGGTCGATGCGATTCATCCGGGCTATGGTTTTTTGTCCGAGAATGCCGAGTTTGCCGATGAGGTAGAAGCTCGTGGCTTCGTTTTTATCGGCCCGAAAGCCCATGCGATCCGCTTGATGGGTTCGAAGACGGCGGCGATAGACGCGATGCGAAAGGCATCGGTCCCCACGGTACCGGGAAGCGATGGTGCGGTTGAGGACGAGAAGATCGCTCTCGAGGTTGCCGAGCGTATTGGCTATCCAGTGATGGTCAAAGCATCTGCAGGGGGCGGTGGCAAAGGTATGCGCATGGTGAGTCATGCCCAACAGCTGCCCAGCTCTTTTCGCCAGGCACGTTCTGAGGCGCTAAACGCCTTCGGTGACGGCACTGTTTACGTTGAGAAAGTGATTGTCGAGCCGAAACATATTGAGATTCAGGTGCTTTCTGGGCCTGACCACAAAACAGTCTGGTTGGGCGAGCGAGAATGCTCCATGCAGCGTCGCCACCAAAAGGTTATTGAGGAAACTCCTTCGCCGCTGTTGAACGAGGAAACTCGCGTTCGCATGGGGGAAGTGGCGTGCCGTGCAGCCGAAGCCGTGAACTATGTCGGGGTTGGAACCGTCGAGTTTATCGCCGATGCCGAGCAAAATTTCTACTTCCTCGAAATGAATACGCGTCTGCAAGTTGAGCACCCGGTAACCGAGCTCTGCACGGGTCTCGATCTCGTGGAAGAGCAGATCCGAGTGGCTCAGGGTGAGAAGTTGCGCTTCGCTCAAGACGATATTGAGCGTCGAGGTCACTCGATCGAGATTCGGATTTACGCGGAAGATCCGGAACGCGATTTTATGCCTTCACCGGGAAAGATCGAAGCTCTCGTGCTTCCTAACGGTCCTGGGGTGAGAGTCGATACCGGTGTAAGTCCGGGTTATGAGGTGCCGCGCTTTTACGACCCGATGGTGGCTAAGTTGGTGACTTGGGGTCGGGATCGCGAACAAGCAAGGCATCGGATGATTCGAGCCCTCGACGAAACCGCGTTCAAAGGAATCGTGACCAACACGACCTTCTTAAGACATCTATTGTCGTCCGATGTGTTCATTGATGGAACTTACCACACGGGCTCCATCGCAGAGTTAATGGCCACGAATATGATGCAGGTGGATGGCAGTCTGATCGATGTCGCAGTCGCCGCAGCTGTGATCAATACGTATCGGCGTGATACACGTGCAGCGCGTACGATGGCGATCGGTCAAGGTCGCTCTGGTGCCGCCTGGCGCACCGCCGGTTTTCGCTTTGGAGGCGGTTGATGCATTACGTGGCGTTTGTCGAGGGGCGCGAAAAGCAAGTCGAAATTGTTGAAGTTGCGCCGGATCGCTATCAGATCACGATCGATGACCGTGTGATGGCCGTTGATGCACGTCATACCGACGAAACATCGGCTTCGCTGCTGGTGGATCATGAGGCCTTCAGCATCGAGAGTGACCGCGTTAGCGCACACCGCGAAAATCTCAAGGTTCGAGGCGAAGTGGTTTCGGTTGAAGTCCTAGACCTTCGTACCGTCCAATTACGCCGGGCTCAAGAGACGGCCGCCGCCGCCGGGGGAGCCGCTCAGATCATATCGCCTATGCCTGGCAAAGTCATCGCGGTTCTGGTCAAGGAGGGGGCGGAGGTTCAGGAAGGCCAAGGAGTCGTGGTCATCGAGGCGATGAAAATGGAAAATGAGCTTGTCGCTCCGAAAAGTGGGGTGATGAAATCCTTGACGGTTGCCGAAGGCGATGCGGTTGATGGCGGCATGCTGCTCGGTGTGGTGGAGTGAGATCCGCACCAGCGTCGCGATCATTCCTTGACGACTAGTGTTAGAATCCGGTCTTGCACCCAGATGATCCGTGTGATCGATTTATGCTGCCAATATTTGGCGATAACCGGATCCTTATTGGCGAGAGCGAGAACCTCTTCTTCGCTAGAGCCGGGTGGAACCTCGACTACACCTCGTTTTTTGCCATTGACCTGAACCGGGATCTGAAGCTCCGGTGCAACCACCAACTTGGGGTCGGCTTCCGGCCACGGTGCATTTTGCACGCTTGGGTGATGACCTAACTGGACCCAAAGTTCTTCGGAGATATGAGGGGCAAAGGGATGAAGAATCTTGACCAGTGACTCGATGACGAAACGTGGAGTTGGTTGGTCTCGATTCAGCGCGTTCACGAGCTTGATCATTGCGCTGATCGCAGTATTGAAACGAAGACTTTCAATGTCTTCGGTCACTTTTTGGATCGTTTGGTGAGTGAGGCGAAGCAATGCGGTGCCTGGAGCATCGTCGCTGATCTCTCCAGTACCATAGGTCCAGACCCGATCTAGAAAACGGCTAGAACCTTGAATACTCGAAGTTGACCATGGCTTCGTGGCCTCAAGCGGCCCCATCGACATCTCGTAGAGTCGCATCGCATCAGTCCCGAAACGTTCGATGACCGTATCGGGATTGACCACGTTACCCCGCGACTTACTCATCTTGTGAGCACGGGCATCGAGACGGATCTCAGGGGCGTCGCGCAATACGAAGTGCCCCTGACGCTTCTCCACGCGACTGTCGTCGAGGCGCTCCTCGGTTACGGTCTCGCCTGCAACGCCAACTTTACGCCGACCGGTCTGGTCTTGAATTTCCCTGACGGAATCCGCTGAAACCGGTTGGCCGTGCGAGTCGCGATACAGGGTGTACTCCAACTCACCCAGGATGATGCCCTGGTGTACCAGAGTCTTGAAGGGCTCAGGGTACGACACCAAACCTTCATCGTATAAAACCTTGTGCCAAAAGCGCGCGTAGAGAAGATGCAGCACTGCGTGCTCAGCACCACCGATGTAGAGATCGACAGGGAGCCATCGGTCGGCGACGTCAGGGTCAAAGAGTGTCTTTGAATTTTGCGGATCGGTAAAGCGAAGATAATACCAGCACGATCCTGCCCACTGGGGCATCGTATTGGTTTCCCGAGCAAACCATTCACCATTGCGCTGGAGGAAACGCCATTCAGTAGCGCGAGCGAGAGGCCCCGCAGGATCGTCGCCGGGTCTAAAATCCTCCAGATCAGGGAGTCGAATTGGAAGCTCCTCGACTCCCACCGGCTGCGGTTTGTCGTACAGGATGCGGTAGTCATCGCCGCGGCGGGGATCGCCCCGGCACTCCACCGGGAAAATAATGGGGATCGGCTCGCCCCAATAACGCTGTCGCGAAAACACCCAGTCGCGCAGCTTGAAATGCACCCGAGCTCGTCCTCGCCCCACCCTCTCAAGATCGGAGGTGATCCGGCGCTTTACGTCTTCCGTGACCATTCCATCGTAGTGCCCGGAGTTCACCGCGAACCCCGGGCAAGGGTCTGCTCGGTGTAATCGACCGCGGGGCGATTTCGTCGGTGAGACCACCTCACGGATAGCGATGCGGTGTTGCGTCGCAAATTCAAAGTCGCGCTCGTCGTGACCGGGCACGGCCATCACCGCGCCGGTTCCGTAGCCCATGAGAACGTAGTCGGCCACATAGATCGGAATGCGCTCGTTGTTGATAGGATTGATGGCATAAGTGCCGGTGAAGACCCCAGTTTTCGACTTAGCTTGGGCACGCTCGAGGTCGCTTCTCCCGGCGGCCTCGAGCTGGTACGCCGACACGACTTCTCGTTTTTCCGCAGCAATAATGGTCTGCAGCGCGGGGTGTTCTGGAGCAACGACCATGAATGTCGCCCCAAAAAGTGTGTCGGGTCGGGTGGTGAAGACGCTGAGCGTTAGATCGGGATGGCCGTCAATCGCGAATTCAATCTCGGCTCCCTCGCTGCGACCGATCCACTCGCTTTGCATCACCCGGGTGCCCTTTGGCCAGTCGACATCTTCTAGGCCATTGAGTAAGCGCTCGGCATATGCGGTGATACGCAGCATCCACTGGCGTAAGGGGGTTCGCACCACGGGGTGGTCACCGCGTTCGCTCCGGCCATCTTTAACCTCTTCGTTGGCGAGAACGGTACCGAGTTCAGGACACCAATTAACGGGGACTTCTTCTTGGTAGGCTAAGCCTTTCTCGAAGAGCTTGAGAAAGATCCATTGCGTCCAACGGAAATATTCAGGGTCAGTTGTATTGACCTCGCGACTCCAGTCGTAGGAAAACCCGAGAGCTTTGAGTTGACGGCGAAAATTCTCTATATTTTTGCGTGTGGTCTCTTTGGGATGCGTACCCGTCTTAATCGCGTGCTGTTCGGCAGGGAGGCCAAAGGCGTCCCAACCCATAGGGTGAAGCACGGCAAAACCGCGTGCGCGTAAGTATCGAGCGACGATATCGGTGGCGGTGTAGCCTTCCGGGTGGCCAACGTGCAGGCCGGCACCGGAAGGATAAGGAAACATATCGAGAATATATCGCCGTGGACGTTCAGGGTCTGCAGGTGTTCGAAAGGTATGATTGTCGTCCCAGTAGAGCTGCCATTTGTTTTCGAGGGCAGCGGGATCGTAGCGCTTGCTCATGCCATTTGCGACGTAGCCAAACTTTGCCTGACGAACAAGCGATAGCAAGAATGCGGTCGCCAGGCGGCTGCAAGGTGACTATAATGCGCTCCATGAGCGGCGACGACGGGAACACGACCCCGAGTTGGGGGGCTAACGGCGAAGACACCGAAGGTGATGTCGTTACCGAATCGGATAAGAAGCTCAAACGCCCCAAGTTATACAAGGTTTTGCTTCACAACGACAACTACACCACCATGGAGTTTGTTGTGATGGTACTGGTGCGTATCTTTCACCGCTCGGAGTCGGAAGCCATGCATATTATGCTCCATGTCCATAACCATGGCGTCGGCACCGCTGGGATCTTCACGTATGAGATGGCGGAAACCAAGGCTCAAAGGACTATGGAGCTCGCCCGTGAGCATCAGTATCCGCTGCGCACCAGCGTCGAGCCGACGCTTGACGGTGACGATGAATGAGAGCTCTGGCGCGCTAGGCCCGGGCTCCATACTTTAGACCCGTTCCTAGAGACGGCGGAGCACAAAGCTCCGCGACAGGATTCTCGATGATCAGCAAAGAGCTTGAAGAAACGTTTAATATGGCTGTCGACGAGGCTCGATCTCGTCGGCACGACATGGTTACGCTTGAGCATCTGCTCCTAGCGATGCTGAGCAATCGTTTTGCTATCGAAATCATAGAGGCTTGCGGTGGTGACCCCGCGGCAATTGACGCTTCACTGCGAGAACACCTCGATGGCTTGACGTCGGTTCCCGAAGATCGACCCTTTGAACTCGAGCAAACCATCGCGGTCACCCGGGTGCTGCGTCGCGCCGCGATTCATGTTCAGAGCTCGGGGAAGAAGGAGATCGACGCGGGCGACATCTTAGCAGCAATGTTTCGTGAGCCGGAAAGCCAGGCGGTGTTCATTCTGGGCGAGCAAGAGATCAGTCGACTCGACGTTCTGGAGTATATATCCCATGGCGTCAGTAAAAACGATGAACTGGCAGGTTCTCCGGAAATTGAACAAGGAGGCGGAGACGAGGCGGAGGGCGAGGGCCCTCGGCGTGGTCGCAAGAACGATCCGCTGGAAGCGTTTACAACCGACCTCGTTGCTCGCGCCCGAGAAGGCAAGATCGACCCGATGATCGGGCGTGACCAGGAGCTCGAACGGACTATCCACGTGCTTTGCCGCCGCCGCAAGAATAATCCGGTTTTGGTCGGAGAGCCTGGTGTGGGCAAGACTGCCATCGCCGAGGGTTTAGCTCTGGCTATCGCTGAGGAGCGAGTGCCGAAGATCCTGATCGACGCTCAAGTCTATGCCCTCGATATGGGAGCGCTAATCGCCGGAACTAAGTTTCGTGGCGAGTTCGAGCAGCGTCTTAAGGCCGTGGTTAAGGCTATTACCGATCAAGAAAACGCGGTGCTGTTCATCGACGAGATCCACACCATTGTGGGCGCCGGAGCGGTGAGCGGCGGTACTCTCGATGCGTCGAACATCTTGAAGCCGGCCTTGGCCAACGGAGATCTGCGTTGCATCGGCTCGACCACCTACAAGGAGTACAAGGGGTCGTTCGAACGCGATCGCGCCTTGGCGCGACGGTTTCAAAAGATCGAGGTTCCCGAGCCGTCGGTGGAAGATACGGTGAAGATCCTGCAAGGTTTGAAAAGCCGCTACGAAGAGCACCACGATGTTCGCTACATCGACGCGGCGATCCGCGAGGCGGCTGTGCTCGCTTCAAAGTACATCAACGAGCGTTTCCTCCCCGACAAAGCGATCGATGTCATCGACGAAGCCGGGGCAGCGACGCGCCTTCGCGTTGTCGAAAATAGCGAAGAGACCCGAGAGGTGGGCGTTCAAGATGTCGAGCAGATTGTGGCGAGTATGGCGAAGATTCCACCGAAGACGGTGAGTAAGAACGACAAAGAGCGGCTCTCGACGCTCGAGCGAGACTTGAAGCTTGTGATTTACGGCCAGGATGACGCGATCAACGCGATGGTGTCGTCTATCAAACTGCAGCGCAGTGGGTTGGGAAGTTCGGATAAACCGACAGGTTCGTTCCTTTTCAGTGGTCCTACGGGCGTTGGTAAGACCGAAGTGGCTCGTCAATTGGCTCAACTCCTAGGCGTCGAGCTCCTGCGCTTCGATATGTCGGAGTACATGGAGCAGCATACCGTGAGTCGTTTGATCGGTGCTCCCCCAGGGTATGTCGGTTTCGATCAAGGTGGGCTCCTTACCGATGCGGTGGTCAAGCACCCCCACGCCGTTATCTTGCTGGATGAGATAGAAAAGGCGCACTCTACAATCGACAATATCTTGTTGCAGGTCATGGACCACGCGACACTGACAGACAATAACGGGCGCAAGGCAGATTTTCGAAACGCGATTTTAATCATGACCACCAATGCCGGCGCCCATGAAATGTCGACCACAGGCGTGGGTTTCACTCCGAGTACGCCGCAGGGTACCGACTCGAAGAAAGCCATCGAGAAGACATTCTCACCGGAGTTTCGCAATCGGCTGGATGCCTGGGTGGTCTTTGACCACTTGTCGCGCGAAGTCATCGAACAGATAGTGGATAAGATGATGGTCGAGCTGGAGGAACAGCTCAGGGAAAAGAGTGTCACCATCGAGATGACGGACGCTGCTCGCCAGTGGTTGGCCAAGCATGGGTATGATCGCGATAATGGAGCGCGACCGATGCGCCGAGTTATCGACCAAAACATCCGTAGACCCCTTGCTGATGAGATCCTCTTTGGGAAGCTTGAGCACGGTGGTTCGGCCAACGTGGTGGTCAAAGATGGGGAAGTGGTTCTCGAATGTGAGGGGCGAGAGCCTGCCTCTGCGCTCGACCAAGAGGTCTCCAAGCCAGAGCCGGTAGGGCGGTAGTTCGGCCTAGATCGAGCGCTGAAGTTTCTCTCCGGAGTGAATCGAGACCTCGGAGCCCACCACAAAGAAAGCCGACCGTGGTGAGGCGGTGAGTGCTTCACGGAATTCGTCGCCGAAAAATCGAGGCTCTGCCAGTTTCAAGTCACTGCTCTCGATGGCCGCGACCGGCCAGCGAGGATGGTCAACCGTGTACTCCATCGCGAACTTATCAGTGTCGACGGCGTAGTTTCTGGCATGTTCACTGACGAACCACGATTCACTGCCCACCGCCGTGACGACTGCCCGTTCGGCAACGACGCCTCGCAGCTCGCTCCAGATTTCGTTATGACGCCAACCGTAAGACACCGATTGGCCAACGGCGCGATCAAGCGGCTCCTTCGGTAAGGTATGGCGCATCTGCATCGCGTTGACATCGTCGCGATAAAGGGCACGAGCCGAAAACGCGACCGCACGGCGTGGGACGATCTCTTTCAATGAGATGACTCCGCGTCGCCACTCGTGGTCCAATCGCGCTCGCACATAACTTCGAAGTTGAATGCGCTCAAAGCTCGAGTGCAGTGGAATGCGAATTCCATGAACCGTGGCATTCTCCACCCAAGTTCCGACGAGTGATACGAGAGCGCTGCCTTGGCGCAGCTCGGGCTCACAGTAGGGTGGTACGTAGTGTGCAAGGGCCGAAGCTTCAATTTCGAAGTTCATCACCACCATTGCGGACCAGCGTGCGGTGAACAGTGGTTGTCGGTCATCGACAGGAGGTCTAGCGAGGAAAGTTAATGCAATCGATTCCACGTGACGCCCTCCGAGGTTCTCACGCACGCCGTTTGCCGGCTGCAGCCTGACCTGCTTCCGAGCTAAATTCTGCACATCGAGGAAATTGATACCGACCGGAGTGTTGTCGGGCGCCTTGGAGCAGCTTAATTTGCTGGGCGGCCAGGTTCTTTGGAAGTTCGATGAGAACCGCGACGTATTGGTCGCCTCGCCCGGTTCGTCCTCGGCTGGGCAGGCCCTTGCCTTTCAGACGAAGTGTACTTCCGTGCTGGGTTGCCGGAGGAATGCGCATGCAGACGGCGCCCCATAGGGTAGGGACTCTCGTGTAGCCCCCCAAAATGGCATCGAAGACGGTGATAGGCATGGTCATGTAGATGTCGTTGCCGCGACGCTGATACAACGGGTGTTCTTCAACATGGAATACGATATCGAGGTTGCCGAGATCACCGGTGTTGATTCCCGAGGGTGCTTGGCCGTTGTAGCGAAGCGTCGCTCCGTCGAGCGTACCTGGTGGGATGGTCAGTGTGAGCTTCGTTGGTCGTGTCAAGCGACCCTTTCCATCGCAGCGTTTGCACTGCTGCACCACGAACCGACCTCTGCCGTCGCAGCGGCCGCATTGCTTGCTGACGGAGAAAAGCCCTTGCTGAATTTTGACCGTGCCTGTGCCGCGGCAGGCATGACAGGCTTCTGGGGTAGTGCCGGGTTCAGCACCAGTGCCTGCGCAACTCGGGCATCGTTCGTTGCAGGGGATGGTGACGAGCTGCTCTGCGCCAAAAATCGCGGTTTCTAAGTCGATGGTGAGCGTGATGCGTTGGGCTTGACCGCGTTCGTCTCGAGCCCGGCTTGACGCTTTGCCTCGGTCTCCAAAAAAGTCGCCAAAGATCGCGCTGAACACGTCACCGACGTTCTTAGCGGCCTCTCGGAAGTCTGAAACACCGGTGCTGGACCACGTGCCGGCGCCAAAACGGTCGTAGTGAAGACGTTTCTTTTTGTCGCGCAGGACGTTGTATGCGACCGTAGCCTTCTTGAAGCGCTCTTCAGCTTGGCGATCGTCGGGGTTTTTGTCCGGATGGTACTCGTGGGCGAGACGCCGATAGGCCCGCTTAATGTCGAGGTCGCTAGCTTCACGACTGACCCCGAGGATCTCATAATAATTGCCCACGCGTCGCAAACACTAAGCCCACGCGAGTTCGACGGCAATAGCGGCGGTTAATCCGGCGGATCCCGAGTCTTTAGGCTTGACCGTAGACCGCTTTGTAGATGCGGTGAGATGAAGACTCGAGACGCTTGAAGAGTACGTCGATGTCGTCGGCATCGCTACTCCCGAGGGCGGTCTTTAGCGAGTTGAGATCCAAGCGGATTGTAGCGGCGTCTTCTTCGCTCAGACTTTCGCCATATTCATCAAGAGCCCGCTCGGTTGTATAGATCAGACCGTCAGCGGAATTTCTAAGTTCCACGAGATCCCGGCGGTTCTGGTCCGCATTGTGGTTCTCCTCGGCCTCGGCGATGAGCTTATTGATCTCACCCTCGGAAAGTCCGCTCTGAGCAGCGATCCGAACCGATTGCTCCTTGCCGCTGCCGAGATCCTTGGCCGACACGTTGAGGATCCCATCGGAGTCGACGTCGAAAGATACTTCGATTTGGGGAACTCCGCGGGGCGCCGGCGGGATCCCCACGAGTTGAAAATGAGCCAGCGACTGATTATCCGAAGCCATGGGTCGTTCGCCCTGGACCACATGAACATTAACCAGGTTCTGATTGTTGGTTGCCGTCGAAAAGACCTCGGCTCTGCGGCACGGCACCGTCGTGTTGCGAGAGATAAGCGGTGTGGCCACCCCTCCCTGGGTTTCGATGCTGAATGTTAGCGGGGTTACGTCAAGGAGCAGCACGTCTGTCATTTCTCCTGCGAGTATCGCTCCTTGAACCGCCGCCCCCACCGCAACCACTTCATCCGGGTTGATCTCTCGGTTCGGTTCCCGTCCAAAAAGGTCGACAACCTTCTTTTGCACGAGAGGCATGCGGGTCATGCCTCCGACGAGTAGGATGTCATCAATATCAGACACTGAGAGCCCGGCGTCTTCCAGCGCAGCTTGAACCGGTTCGAGGCTTTTCTCGACCAAATCTTCGGTCAGGCCCTCGAGGGAGGCGCGGTCGAGCTTGAGATTCAGGTGCTTGGGGCCGCTGTCGTTTGCGGCGATGAACGGAAGATTGACTTCCGTCTCCAATGAGCTCGAGAGCTCGTGTTTGGCTCTTTCCGCCGCTTCTTTCAAACGCTGAAGCGCCATCGGATCGCGTTTGAGTTCGATCCCGGTCGTTTCTTGAAAGCGATCGCAGAGTAAGTCGATGATACGGTTGTCGAAATCTTCGCCGCCCAAATGGGTGTCGCCGTTGGTTGCCCGGACGTTGAATACACCGTTCGTGAGTTCGAGGATCGAAATATCGAAGGTTCCACCACCGAGGTCGTAGACAGCTATCTTAGCGTTCTTTTTGTTTTCTAATCCGTAGGCGAGGGCCGCGGCAGTAGGCTCGTTGACGATGCGTTTGATGGTGAGGCCTGCGATGCGTCCTGCGTCACGAGTTGCTTGACGTTGACTGTCATTGAAATACGCGGGGACGGTGATCACCGCCTCGTCGACCGGTTCACCGAGATAGTCTTCCGCGATCGAGCGCATTTTGCTCAGGACGAGCGCTGAGATCTCTGGAGGACTGTAGTTTTCACCCCGGACACTTAGCCAAGCATCGCCGCGTTCAGAGCCGACAATGCGAAACGGCATACGTTCGACTTCGGAATTCACTTCAGGCGTATTGAACCGACGGCCGATAAAACGCTTAATGCCAAAGAGTGTATTTTCCGGGTTGGTCGCAGCCTGACGCTTAGCGATTTGCCCCACCAAGCGCTCACCCCCGTCGGTAAAGGCTACCATCGACGGGCTGGTTCTCGCTCCCTCGCCGTTGGGGATGACCACGGGTCGGCCGCCTTCGAGCACCGCCACGCAAGAATTCGTAGTTCCCAGGTCAACACCGATACTCTTAGCCATCGTCACTCTCCGACTCGGTTGACGGCACAATTGTCGCCGAACTTTCGTCGGAGCTTGGGGGGCTGACCACGATCACCCGGGCGGGTCGGAGCAGTCGACTGTGCAGGAGGTAACCGCGCTCGTGTTCGGTAACGACTTCCCCAACATCGCGGTCCTCGGCCTCGATCTGCCCGATAGCGTCGTGAAATTCAGGATCGAAGCTCGCACCCACGCTTTCAAAAGCTTCCACGCCGTGGCGAGAGAGGACGTCGACGAGCTGTCTGTGGACCATACGAAGACCATCGACCAGGGCGTGGTTGCCCCCGGTCTCATCGCCGGTGGCAGCCGAGGCGAAGGCCCGCTCGAAGTTGTCGAGGACCGGGAGTAAGTCCACCAGGAGCTCTTGGGTGCCGAATTGGCGTGCTTCGTCGAGCTCACGCCGTGAACGTTTGCGATAGTTCTCGAAATCCGCTGCTAAGCGTAAGAGATGCTCATGAGTGTCATCTTTGACTACCGAATCATCATTGGGCTCCGACGGTGGGCTCGACGCTTCCTCCAGGGTCTTTGCCTCCGCCTGCTCGTCGCGAGCTTTGGCGTCTTCGTGTTCTCGTTTTTCCACCGAGGCGAGTGCCTCGGCCATCGCTTCGTCGAGAGCATCTTGTCGTTCGTTTTCGCTCATGGTTGTCGATTTTTCTGCTAGGCGTTGACGGCTAGGGCGAGTGCGGCCACTGACGGGCAAGAAGCGTGCTCGCATAGTCTACCAGGGGAACCAAACGGCCGTAATCCATCCGGGTGGGACCGAGCACCGTAACACTGGCACCCCGTCCCCCCGGGGTAGCCGTCCATGCACCCACCGCTGCCAGTCCGAGCATCTCTCGAATCTCATGCTCTGACCCCAACAGCACCTTGACCCCCGGGCCCTCAACGATACGGCTCAAGAGCGCGAGTAAAGCACCCTTTTCTTCGATGGTGCGAAGGAGGGATTCCAAGCGCCCGAGGTCCGAAAACTCCGGTTGGCAAACCAGATGGGAGTGGCCGCCGACATAGAGTTCGGTCTCAGGCCGAGGCACCACATAATGCCCGATGGTCAAGGCTTGGCGTCGGAGCGTGTCGTATTGGAGTTGGCCGTCCTCGAGTTCGTCCTCTAGGATCGCGCAAACGTCTTCGAGAGATCGATCGCGCAAACGTTCGTTGAGGTAGTTTTGTATTCGCCGAAGATCGTCCTCGCTCAGATCGAAGTCAACCTCGACCATGGTCTGCTGGACCACGCCGTTCGGAGCGACGAAATACGCAGCAAAACGTCCTGGATCGACGCGCATCAGGCCGATTTCTCGAAAACGCGCCCCGAGGAAGCTCGGTACTGCGACGATGGTGAGCTGGCTGGCCAGGCCGGCGAGGCCTTGGCTCAGTGTCGACGGATTGTAGTGCTCGGCAGCGGCTTCTAAGCGCGTGCGGTCCCAAGGTCGAAGTTTGGGGTGCAGCAGCTCATCCAAGTAAATGCGCAGACCGTGCTCGGTCGGGACACGACCGGCGGAAGTGTGGGGTTGGCGCAGAAGTTCGTGCTCTTCGAGTTCCACCATCACGTGGCGAATCGTCGCTGGCGAGGCCTTGAGACCGTTGATGCGCTTCGCGACGGCCAGGGAACTGACCGGTGAGCCACTTTCGAGGTAGAGCTCGACCACGGCACGAAGAACCTCGCGATCGCGCTGTTCTCGCATGAATAAATCCGCCAAAGTCGCTCCTTTGCCCCGAAATTAGGTTCGGCACGAATTGCCTGTCAAGCCGCTTCCCGGCCCTGTGAATCAAGTAGCCGTCAGGGGCGTCGATCCGTAGGTTAAATGATACGCGAGTCTGGAGCGTTTTGGGGAGCTCGGTTGCGCGGGCCACATTTTTTTCTTTGGTTCGTGGAAAACCCCTCTGCTAGGCTTCCCAGATAGAAGCGCGTGAAGGAGGTTCGGTGCCACGCAAAGACTTCCAGGGAGGTCAGCTGACCTGCTCGTTCTGCGGCAAGAGCCAACGCGAAGTACGCAAGCTCATCGCTGGCCCAACGGTCTACATCTGCGACGAGTGCATTCGTCTCTGCACGGAGATCATCGAAGAGGAGAGCGAGCGCGAAAGCCAAGATAAAAGTCCGCAGAAACTCCCCACACCTCAAGAGATCCGCGAATTTTTAGACCAGTACGTGGTGGGCCAATACCGTGCTAAGAAGATGCTCTCGGTCGCCGTTTACAACCACTACAAGCGCATTGATAATCGAGAAAAGAGTCCCGACGACGGTATCGAGATCGCCAAGTCCAACGTCTTGTTGATCGGGCCCACGGGGACCGGCAAAACGCTTCTCGCCCAAACTCTGGCTCGCTTGTTGGATGTCCCGTTCACCATCGCCGACGCTACGACCCTGACCGAAGCGGGTTACGTCGGAGAGGACGTCGAAAACATCATTGCCAATCTTCTTGTCGCTGCCGACAATGACGTCGAGCGGGCCCAGAAAGGTATCGTCTACATCGACGAGATCGATAAGATCGCCAGAAAGGGTGACTCGCCGTCGATGACGCGGGATGTGTCCGGCGAAGGGGTCCAGCAGGCGCTGTTGAAGATCATCGAAGGGACTCGGGCGAATGTAGCTCCCCGAGGATCCAAAAAGTACGGTCAATCGGAGATGATCCCGGTCGAAACCGCCAATATTCTGTTCATTTGCGGTGGTAGTTTTACCGGTATCGAACAGACGATTATGAGTCGGGTGGGGCGACGCGGTTTGGGCTTTGGTGCTGAGATCCAGAAGAAAAAAGAGCGACGCTTAGGTGAGATCTTAAAGAGTACAGAACCAGAGGACCTGACAAAATACGGTCTGATCCCGGAGTTTATCGGTCGCCTACCGGTCATCGCCACCCTGGACGACCTCAATCGCGACGACCTCACCCGCATCCTCACCGAGCCCAAAAATGCCCTGATCCGTCAATATCAAAAGCTATTCGCCCTTGAGCGTGTCGAGCTTGAGTTCGATGAAGAAGCGGTGCTGGCGGTTGCGGATCAAGCGATCGCGTCCAATAGTGGAGCACGAGGCCTGCGCACCATCCTCGAAACGGCGATGCTGGATATCATGTATGAGGTTCCATTCTTGGACGGGATCAAGCAGTGTCGCATCACCCCCGGGGTGATCGCTCAGGAGGCGTGGCCGGAACTCGCGTTCGAGGCGAAGAAGTCGGCTTAATCGGGAGGGGCAGGTGATGGAGGCATCATGGCCCGAGCGTTCGCGGCCATCGATATTGGCTCGACGGCGACACGGCTGCGCATGGTCCGGCTTTGTGCCTCGGGAACGATTTTAGACGAAGAGCGCGAGCGCTACCCCATCGCGCTCGGTGCGGATGTCTACCGAGCGGGTGTAGTCCAACCCGAAACCCAAGCGCGCTTTCTTCAGGCTTTCGCGCATATCTCTAGGCGATTGAGTGGCTTCGGGGTCGAGGCTCGACGGGTGGTTGCTACCGCGGCCCTTCGTGACGCGCGCAACCGCGATGAGGTCACAGGCCAGGTCTACGATGCCCACGGTATTCATATCGATGTGATCAGCCGAGCCGAGGAGATGGAGCTTTCGCGCCACGCTTTGGTTCGAGCGCTTGGGTTTGCGGAATCCGACAGCCTTCTCATCGACCTTGGCGGCGGCAGTCTCGAACTCATGGGGGTTGATGAAGGCCGCGGGATTTCTCTGGGTCTTGGGAGCTTGGTACTTGCCGAGCGGTTTCCGGCGCTCAAAGGGGCATGTTCGAAACTCATCATCCGTGCGGCGAGCTCCTACGTTGTGCGGGAGTTGATAAGCCATGCATTGCGTGTGAAGCCCTCGCGATGCATCGGAACGGGCGGAAATCTCCAGATTCTGGCAAAGCTGCTGCCCGGCGCGGCGGGTCTGTGGCCGCGCATTGATCTCGAGCAAGTAGATCCGCTCATCGACACCTTGGCGGACCTCGATGCCGAGTCACGGGCGGAGCGTTTTGGGATGCGATGCGACCGGGCCGAGGGGCTTCTGCCGGTGGCGGTGATCCTCGCTGAGCTGCGTCGGCACTACGCGCTGACATCGATCATTGTGCCGGGTACCGGCATTCGCGAAGCGATTTTGCAGCAGCTTTCGTCCCGTGCGCCGGGATTGCCGCTCGATGATTATCTCGAACGCAATCACGTGGATTGCACTCCCGCGAGGCGACGGGCTCGCCTGGCTCTTGGGCTTTTTCGCTTGCTCACGCCGGTTCACCAGCTTTGGCCAACGGCGTGTCCTACGTTGGAGCTCGCCGCATTCGGCTGTGAGCTTGGCAAGTCGGTTGATGAGACCGATGTCCTTCGCCACGGCTCTTATCTGATCCGCCATTTACGGCATGTGGATTTGCCGCTTTCGACCCGCAGCTTAGCGGTAGCCGTTTTTCGTTATGCTTACGGGGCACGAAGACCATCGCGGGAAGGCGACGTCGAGCGCGAGCGGGCCACGCGTATTCTGGGAGCGATCTTGGAGGTGGCCTCGCGCGCCGAGCCCCATGCGAAGCCGGAAGAATTGCGGGCAGACCTGACGGGTACCCATCTGTCGGTGGCGATGGGCGTAGGTTACGAACGCCGTTGGCCACGGCTTGAGCGCGCCCTCGGTCGTCGTCTTGCCATCAGTTGAGCGCGCCCTCCAAGGGGAGGTCGGGATCCGGGTTGCACAACCTAATGGCGAATCTGCATGCACTCGACTAAGGTGGTAGCTATGGTTGGCAAGCATGGAGTTGGGTGGCTCGACGACGTTACGGGACGGATGCATAAGGCTTATCGTGCCGACAAAAACCTGTTGTCATTTCGGGATTACTTTGCCCTGGTCCTCAGTGAACCGCCGCGACACCTGCGCTCATCCGCCCAGTATCTCGTCGATATGATGGACCACTATGGACGTGAGCAGATCGAGCTTCCTACCGGTTCACACACTCGCTTCTCTTTATTCGATGGACTCTTCGGTGATCTCGATGGACTCGTTTCTGGCCATGAGCTGGTGCAAAATACGCTTTATCGTATCTTCGCTAACTTCGCCCGGCAGGGCCGGGTCAACAAGTTGGTGTTGCTCCATGGTCCCAATGGCTCGGCGAAGAGCTCGATCGTGCGAGCGCTGATGAGCGGTCTTGAAGCCTACTCAAGGCTCACCGAGGGTGCGCTCTACAGCTTCAATTGGATTTTTCCTTCGGAGCGAATCGCCGCCAGCGGGATTGGTTTCTCCGGCAGCGATCGACATCGAGGCAGCGGCGCCAGAAGAGGGTTTGCCCACCTGGGGCCAGAGGATATCGATGCGCGCATCCCTGCAGAGATGCATGATCATCCGATTTTTCTTATCCCTCGTGATCAACGCCAGGAGCTGCTTGGAGAGCTTCTACCCGAGCCCGATGAGCATGAGTCGCTCGAACAGCCCACAACCGCGCTGAGCGAGTATCTGAAAAACGGAGACCTGTCGTACAAGTCGCGCCAGATCTTTGATGCGCTGCTGGCGAGCTATGAGGGTGATGTGGACCGTGTTCTCGACCATATTCAGGTCGAGCGTTTCTATCTCTCGAAGCGTTATCGCGAAGGTATCGCCACCATTGAGCCTCAGATGTCTGTTGATGCTAGGATTCAACAGCTGACTGCCGACCGTTCCCTGGCCTCGCTTCCGAGCGCGCTCCAGCACATTTCCTTATTTGAGCCCTCGGGCCCCTTGGTAGACTCCAATCGGGGACTTCTCGAATTCAGTGACTTGCTCAAACGGCCGGTTGAGGCTTTCAAGTACTTATTGGCAACGGTCGAAACGACCACCGTGTCGATGGAATCGTTTTTGCTCCACCTCGACGTTGTCATGATCGCATCGACAAACGAGACCTACCTCGACGCGTTCAAGGAACATCCCGACTGGCCGTCCTTTAAGGGTCGTTTGGAGCTGGTGAAGGTTCCGTATCTCGTCCGCTATACGGATGAACGCACCATCTACGAAACCCAGGTGACCTCGCGCGTTGTGGGCAAACATATCGCTCCTCATGCGATCGCGGTCGCGGCCCATTGGGCGGTGTTGACCCGAATGCGCAAGAACGATCGGTCGCTTTACCACGATGATGTTGCGGAGATTGTTGACTCGCTTACCCCGATGGACAAGCTCCGCCTCTACGACCGAGGCGAGGTTCCTGAGCGGTTGGCATCCACGGATGCGCGCGAGCTACGGCAACTTCTGGGTGAGCTCTACCGCGAGTCATTGAGCTACCCTAACTATGAGGGACGTTTCGGTGCGAGTGCTCGAGAGATCCGCACGGCCTTGCTGAACGCCGCCCACCATTCAGGCTATGAGTACCTGAGCCCACTGGCGGTCTTCGACGAGCTCAGAGACATTCTGCGATCCAAAGGGGTTTATGAGTTCTTGCAGCAGGAGATTGTGGGCACGTACCATGATCACCGTCGCTTTCTCGAGCAAACCGAAGCGCTCTACCGAGGTTGGGTTGACGACGAAGTTCGTGAGTCGATGGGGTTGGCCCCCGAGGAGAGCTACGACGAGCTTTTTGAGCGCTACGTGAACCACGTGTCCCATCACGTCAAACGGGAAAAGCTCTACGATCCGGTCTCCGGCGACTCCTACGACCCCGACAAGCGCTTTATGATGGAAATAGAAGACGTGCTCATGGGGGAAGGGGAGACGAATGATGAATTTCGTCATGCCGTGATCGGCACCATCGGTGCACGGGCTCTCGAGGCCCCGGGTGAGAAGCCCGACTATCGCGTGATCTTTAAGAGCCATCTGCAAAAACTCCGCGACGATTTTTATGAAAAACGACGTCAGGTGGTGGAAAAACGCATCGATGGCTTTCTCACCTTCACGGCACCGGGTGTCACCGATGCCGAGCGTGTGCTTGATCCCAAGGAAATCAAGCGCGCCGAAGCCATGCTTCGAGAGCTGATAGAACGCTTCGGTTATCGGCGAGATAGTGCGCGAGATACCGTTGCCTACCTCCTGAAGAATAAATATGCAGCATAGTGACCATGCGTAAATCGGTGAGGGGGCTCTTGCCGCGATGAGCGACAAACAAAAAAAATTGCTGGTTCCGTTTTCCTTCACACCGAAGAGCGCAATGGCGTTGGAATTTGCCTTGCGTCTCAGTCAGAGCTTCGAAGCATCCATTTATTTGTTCCATGTGTATGAAGAGAAGTCGTCAGATTTCCGAAAAATGGACAAGCAGAATCAAGAGTACCTTGAGCGAATGAAACATATCGTCGTCACGGTGGTGAACCGTCTTCAAAGCCAAGGCTTGAGTCACACCGTAGACAGTGTGTTTCGACGTATCGCCAACGGTAGGCCGTCGGTTGAGATCCTCAAGATGGCCGGTGGCATCAGCGCGGACATGATCATCATGGGGGCGCCGGAATCCGCTGCATTTACCAAGCTGGTTGCGAAGTGCCCTTGTACGTTGGTGCTGGTGAAGGAAAAAGACCCTGCCTTTGTCATGGTCTGAGCTGAGTGCATCATGACGGATACCCCCGATTACGCCGCGATCTTGGGCACCTTGGCCGAGGATGAGTTTCCTCACGTGCTGGCGGCCTCGGCGCGGCGCTCGCGCGAAGATTATTTTGCCCGCTACGGGATCAAGGCGCCGAAGGAGCGTGGATTTGCCAAGCCCGGTGCCAAGAATCAGGCGCGCGCCCGAGCGCTGCGTGCGGCGTTGATGGAAATGCCCGATGCCGAGCTCGCCGAGGAGATCCTCCGGGCCTATTTGCTGCAGCGTCGCGAGATGCTCAGCGCAGCCCTCGATCACCTCAAAATCGAACACGTCGACGGCTTAACCGAGTCCGACGAGGTCAATCGCTTTAAAAAACTCAGTGGCGGTGCCTTAAAGGCGCTCTGTGAAGAGCTTCGCGCTGTGGCATCTGCTGGAGATATCCGCCTCTATCTGAGGTACATGGGGACTGATACCAAGGAGGTCGAGCGAACCCTCGGTTAAGCGGGACTTGTGTTCGAGCGCCCTGTGCGGAATCAAGATGGAGCTATGCTCTACACCGTGTTGTTCATCGCCCTCGCTTCGAGTGAGTTTGGTCTCGACCCTACAAATAAGACGGTTAGTACTCAGGGTCGGCAAGAACTCGATGTCGACCTGTATTGGGAGATCGGCGCTCTCGCTCTCACCGCGGGGACCTACGGTCTTCAAGCATGGATCGGGTCCCGAGAAGACGGCTTTCCCGTTTGGGATTCGGCAGGCCGTTTCGATCGATGGGTGCGCGACGAACTTGCGGCCACCGATGCCGACGGGCGCGGCAGGGCGCTCGAGCTGAGCGATGGGCTCCTCTTTGGAGTGCTTCCCGCGGGGTTCGTTCTGGTTGAGGCCTATGACATCGCCTTTGACGAGGGGACTTTCGCAGGCGCGGCGCTCGATCTTTATACGACGCTCGTCGGCGGTTTTTTGGCCGTGCAAATCAGCCAGGTTTGGAAACGCACGCTTCAGCGTTCGCGCCCCGGGGTATTCCCGGTTGGGGACCGCGAGGTGGGTCTGGGTTCGGTTCACTCGTTTCCTTCCGGCCATGCGATGAACGCGTCGGCCTTCGCGGCGAGCTTCGTGACCCAACGTTATCTCCGTAACGACCCGTACTGGCCTTGGTATGCCGGGGTGTTTGGCGGCCTCTCGATCGCGACAGGGATCGCGCGATTGAGAAGCAACAACCACTGGGCGACCGACGTCGCAGCGGGTCTCGCGATGGGGACGGTGATTGGCATCGTCTATCCATTGTTGACCCGTGTTCCGCGCGACGCTGACGACGGTGCGATCAATTTTTTGGTGAGCCCGGGTGGTGGGCAATTCATGATGACCTTCTAGACCCGCGGTGATGAACGTCCACGATCTGCAAGAGTTGCTCGACCACAAGACCAAGCCTGTCGGTTCGCTCGGGCGAATGGAGTCTTTGGCCGTGCAGGTGGCGGCGGTGCTCGGGAAGGCGGAAGTAGGCGCCCTTGACACCTCCCTGACGATTTTCGCCGCCGACCACGGCATCGCTGTCGAGGGGGTTTCGGCGTATCCTCAGGAGGTGACCGGCCAAATGGTCGCCAACTTCTTGGCGAAAGGTGCGGCGGCCAATGCGATCGCGAATGAATTCGCGATCCCGCTCGCAGTCGTTGACTGCGGCTTAAAGCATCGTCTGCCCGCGGCAGATGACCTTATCGATATGCGCTTAGGCCCGGGCACCGCCAACAGCGCCGTCGGACCCGCGATGTCGCATGATCTCGCTGAGCGGGCGCTAAGCCAGGGGCGGTCGTACGCCCGATCGCTTCCGAGCGCCATTGCCTGCTTCGGTGAGATGGGCATTGCCAACACGTCGTCGGCGGCGTTGCTCGCGCATAAATTGAGCGCGATCCCGTTGTGTGAGCTTGTTGGACGCGGGACCGGAGTAGACGATGAGGGGTTCGAGCACAAACGAACAGTGCTTCAACGAGCAGCGCTACGCACCGGCAGGCTCGGCCCATTGGATGCCCTGGCTGAAGTTGGCGGCTTTGAAATCGGGACCCTGGCCGGTGCTGTACTCGGCGCAGCCGCAGCGCGTAAGGTCGTCGTCGTCGATGGGTTTATCGCAAGCGTCGCATCGGCTCTGGCCCTGGCGCTCGAGCCGGATTGCCGCCCGTCGTTGATCTACGCCCATCAATCGGCCGAGCTGGGGCACCGAGCGCTGCTCGAATGGCTTGAGGTCAAACCCTTGCTCGATCTGGACATGCGGCTTGGCGAAGGAACCGGAGCCTTGCTCGCGGTACCGCTCATACGCGCAAGTGTCGCACTCTTCGGCATGGCGAGTTTTTCAGACGCCGGGGTTTCTCGTCGATCGGCGGAGGCGTAATGCGGCCGTTTGCCAGCTTCTGCGCGGCGTGGACCTTCCTCACCCGTATCCCACTGCCACCGATGGACTTGACGGAGAGAGACGTTGAGCAGGCTCCAGCGTTTTATCCCCTTGTCGGCCTTCTGATCGGCGTCATGGGAGCTGCGGGCTACGTCTTAGGCGATGCGCTCGTGGGACCCGTCGTCGGCGCGCTGACGTCACTCGCCACCACACTTATGGCTACAGGGGTTTTCCATGAAGACGGGCTTGCCGATTTATTCGATGGTCTGGGTGCCCGAACCCGCGAGGACATGCTCGAGTTCATGCGCGACAGCCGGCTCGGCAGCTTCGGTGTGGTTGGTCTATGGGTGGTGCTTGGGCTCAAAGTGGCAAATCTCGCGGCGCTCCCCGCGGTTGTGGCTTTGGCCGCTCTACCTTACGCCCACGGCCTATCTAGGATGTCAGCCGTAGCTGTGATCGCGACGAGTCGCTATGCGCGCGTGGACGGTGCGGCCAAGCCTGTGGCCAAAGGCATCGAGCGCGCCGCGCTCGCTATCGCAACCTTGACAAGCCTGACGGCATGGGTGGTCTTCGGGCGCGTGTTGTCGAGCGAATTGGCGATTGTGAGCCTAGGGGGCCTAGCAATGGGTCATGGATTGAGTCGGCTGCTGTTCGAGCGCACGCTTGGGGGGTATACGGGCGATTGCTTGGGTGCAGTCCAGCAGATCTCCGAGCTCGGTATTTATTTTGCGCTCGCAGCATCGACATAATCCTGGTGCCTTCGGATATCAGGGCGCATCCCAGCTGCAACTGGGGTATAGAGTCTAGCGTTCACCCGAGATCTGAGAGCGATCGCATGACGACAACCGACCCCGAAACCCATAAGACTGAGATGAAGAAGCTCCAGGAGGCGCAAGCGAAGAAGCGGCGTGAGTTGAAGGATCCCGAACGCGGGCTCGTTCTCGTTCACACCGGAGATGGCAAAGGTAAATCGAGTTCGGCCTTTGGGGTGATCGCTCGGGCGCTCGGATGGGGCCAGCGGGCTGCGGTTGTCCAGTTCATCAAGGGGAAGTGGAAAACGGGCGAAAAGCAATTCTTCAGTCGTTTCCCTGACCAACTCGATTGGCACGTTATGGGCGATGGCTTCACCTGGGACACGCAGGATCGCCAGCAAGACATCGAAGCAGCCCAAAAAGCGCTCAGCACATCGAAGGACCTGATCGCAGGCGGCGAATACGATCTGGTGGTTCTCGATGAGGTGAATATCGCCCTGCGTTACGATTATCTCACCACCGATGCCGTGATCGCCGCACTCGAATCGCGTGGCGACACCAGCGTGATCCTGACCGGCCGCAACGCCAAGCCCGAGTTGATCGCGTATGCGGACACCGTCACCGAGATGATGGAGGTCAAGCACGTCTTTCACGCTGGTGTTCGGGCGCAACAAGGCCTGGACTTCTAAAGCTCCGGGTTGACGGCCTTCTCGACCAAGCGGCGCTCCCACGCGTCATCCCAGACCAACCCGCGACGCCGCAAAAATCTCGGTTGGACCGAAACAGATTGCGGATCGGGAACCTTCGCGCCACCACGTGCACTTGAGGGTGTATGGCTGATGCAGTGACGTCGATGCGGAGCGCGAACCCCCCCACCGCTGAGAGCTCGGATCCATGGAATACCATCGTAGAAGGGCTTCAGCGAGGCGATCCGGATTGTTTTAAGAGTATCATCGAGCATTATCAACAAGACATCGCGACGTTTTGTGTACGCTACGTCGGCTCCTCCGATGTGGCCCGTGACCTAACTCAGGAAGTCTTCCTGACCCTGTGGAGAGAACGAAAACGCTACCGGCATTGCGGCAAGCTGAAATCGTATCTGCTTGGTATTGCTCGCTATCGCTGTTTAGCTCATCTTAAAGTCGCCCGAAAGCTCATTGCATTTCGACCGGAGGGCGATAAGCGGAGCTCCTCGCCCGATCCCGAACTGTTGGGTCACGATCTTCGCGGCGCCATCAACAAGCTTCACCCCCACTTCGCCGAAGTTCTGATCCTCCGATATCTGGAGGATATGGATCTCAAAGAGATCGCCCAGCTCACCGAGCAGCCCCTTGGAACCGTCAAATCGAGGCTCCACCGAGCCCTCAAACTTCTTAGGAGCGATTGGCATGCCTGAGTATGATGCTCTGGAAGACCTCGATAGAGCGATTCGAAACCGGATCGCCAAAGATGAGGATCCCAGCAATGCTGCCCCTGATGAAAGACTCGGCGCGGCTTTTTCGACCCTGAAACGGGTCACCGCTAGCCAGGGGGCCAAGATCGATGTGGCTGCCGAGCTCACGACAGAGATCCGGGAGCGACGGGGGATTTTGATCACGATGAGACGCTGGATGCCTGCCACTGCGGCAGCGATGGTCGTCTTGGTTGTCGGTCAAAACGCGCTTTGGGCTCAAGAGATTGAAGTCTCGGCGCCAGGAGGGGCGCAGCTTTGGACCGAGCAGGGATGGGAGTCGATCCAAGGCGAGCTCGATGTCGACGTCCCGCTGCGACTGAAGTCCGAGAAGTACCCGGTGTCGATCTCGGGGTCGGAATGGATCGGCCATATCGACAGCGATTCGATCGTGGGCATGAGCGACGCCAAGTCGTTGGATCTGGAACGAGGACAGCTACGAATAAACACAAAAGATGCTATAAATTTAAAAATCGGTCAGGAGCGGGCGACGGTTCGAGGGACAATGCACGTTGGACTACAAGGAGAAAAGTCGATGAGACATCAAGGCCGATGGATTGCTGCCGGAAGCGGTGCAATAGCGGTAATTGCGGTTTATAGTGGTTATGCAATTCTCTCGGATGAAGGAAAATCGACCCGCATCGATGCGCCGAACGGCGCGATCGTAGATCCATCCGGGAAAGTTGAGCGTATACAACTAAGTGACGCTGAGGGTCAGCTGGAGGGGTTACCCCAACTGCCCGAAGAGCTTCGACGAGTGGTCGAGCAGACCCAAGCCGCGGGGCAGAGCGCAGACCCCAAGGCCGAAGCCACCGGTGGGTTCTGGGACGAGGAAGCTAAAACGGTGCGCTTCACGCTGGCTGGTGAAGTCTTTGACGCCCAAACAGGAGCGCCCATGAAGGATTTCGACCTCGATCTTGCGGTTGTGTCGTCGCGCAGCTTCGACGCTCCTTCTGATCACTCGATTCATGTGGCCGACGCTCAAAATGGAGAATTCCGATTAACTGGATTGGGGCTCGGGAAATGGAGCTTAGTGGTCCGTGCCGAGGGCTATGCCCCGTCACGCCAAGAGGTCAGTTTGAGTACGCTCTCTTCCGATCCTTACCTTGTCGTGCCCCTATCTCAAGGGGGGCAAGTCACCGGTACGGTTGCCGATTGGAGGGGCCAAGAACTCGAAGATGTTATCGTCACGCTTGGCGAGTGCACCGGGGGTGACCGGCCCAACTGCCCCACGGCGAAGACCGACGCCAGAGGGACCTTTATTTTGACGGGCGCGCCCCAGCAGCGGCCCTTCTCCATCCACGCACACCATCCGCGCTTCGGATTTGCCGATCGCCTTGGCCTACGCTTAGAGCAGTCGGAAACCCAGCATATAAGCCTGAAACTCAGTGGTATCTTGAAGGTCTTGGGTCATGTCTATCGCGGCGAGGAGAGCGAGCCTGTCGCTGGAATCCAGGTTCGGGCGAAGGATCAAAGGACGTTTACCGACGACGATGGACGTTACGAGATCTTCACGCCGTTGGAGCATACCCCGGGCGCGGGTGTGCAGGTGGTGTTACGAGATACCGACCAAACCGATGACCTCGGAAGTTACGGCAAAGATATCCGTTGGGTAGAGGCCGAAACGCACGTCGCCGAGATGCAGGTGGATTTCCACTTGGATCGCAAAAACGCGGTCCTCTCGGGCCAAATCACCATGCCCGATGGTGCACCGGCGGCCGCTGTCACGCTGAGGGTCGAAAGGCAAATGGTGATGACCACGGAACAACGTGGTCAGCAGGCCTTGCCAGGGCCGACGGTGACCGATGCCAGTGGTCACTACCGCATCGAGGGCTTGCCGGCCCGGGCAGCTTATCGTCTTCGAGCCATCGCGGACGGTCGGGATCAGGCGCTTGGAACAGTGACGATCGATGAGCCGCGCGAAATCGTGGCAGACTTCACCCTCGGGGGCGGGACGATTCGGGGGAAGTTGGTGAACTCCGAGAGTGGAGAACCTTTTCTACTCGGAGAGCTCTGTATTCTATTTGGGGCGATCAGCCAAGAAAACGGTGCCGTCTATCGGGCGAACTGTCTCGATGATGGCAGCTTCGAGTTGAAGGATATGGCCAAAGGCGCTTATCGGCTGGGTTACGTTGGGCCAAAAGAGCTGCCCATTCACCCTGAGTTCGAAGAACAAGTGGTCGAATTGAACGATGGTATTGTTGATGGATTGGAGATCCGCGTTGAAGGCGACTCCACCGATACGTGGCGGGCGAGAGTCATCGACGAATCGGGGCGGATCATTTCACAGGTCCTGGTTCGCTTTGAGTCGGGCGTGAATGTCTGGCAAGCAAGGCAGATTCAGCAATCTGACGATGGAGTCGGGAAGTTCACAGTCCCTTCCCGGCAGAAACAGGTTCTGTTCGATGCGCCGGGGTATACGTCCACTGCGGTTGACCTTTCCGAACGCGATCCCAGCAGCGTTATCGAGTTGACGATGAAACCCGCTGCTGAAGAGCTACAACCAAGCTCGGAGTAGATAACGCACAAGGAATCGTGCCGGCGGTTGGTGAGGCTGATCGGAGCAGCTTGTAGCTGCTTCGATGGCAACCGCCGCGAGTGTGGGCCAGGCGAAGATCCCTGTTTGCACCTAGGCCGGGCCCAGGATCACGAGCGAGAGACCATCGGGACCTCTCGAGTCGACATGCGCTTCGATTCCAAATACGTCACGGAGTCTTCTGGGAGTCATCGTTTGGCGAGGTGTGCCCTCAGCGATGATGTGGCCGTCCTTCATCCAGATCAGCTTGTCGGCGTAACGCGCTGCCAGCGTGAGATCGTGGACGACAGCGAGCAGGGCCCGGCCTTCATCTGCGGTTTTCGTAAAAACCCTCAAGACGTCGTGCTGGTAGCGTGGATCGAGCGCGGCGACGGGTTCATCGGCGATCAGCAGCGGGGTTTCAGCGGCCAGTGCGCGAGCGATGTGCACGCGTGAGAGCTCTCCGCCCGAGAGCGTATCGGCCGGGCGCTGCTCCAATCCGTTAAGATCACAAGCCGCGATCGCCCGAGCGACGGCTGCCTCATCCTGGTGCGACCATCGACCGTGGGGCGCGCCATAAGCGAAGCGTCCGAGCGCAACGATGTCGCGCACGGGCTGTGGCCATACGAGCGGGCGGTGCTGCGGCAGATAGGCTACCCGACGCGCACGCGTGATCGGGCTGAGCGCGGCCACGTTTTCGCCGTTGATCGTGGCGCTGCCAGCGTCTGGCTCCAGCAACCCAAGCGCGAGCCGAAGCAGCGACGTCTTGCCGGCGCCGTTTGGTCCGATGAGCATGGTCAGTGAACCCGATTCCAGTGCGAAGTTGGCGTTGACGACGAGCGCCCGGTCATCGACGGCGTAAGAAAGTCCATCGGCCGAAAACAGGCTCACGCCAATCTCCGACGCGATGCGATCCAGACAAAGATCGGCGCGCCGATGAGCGCTGCGACCACGCCGAGCTTCAACTCGTTTTCGGTCGGGAGTAGGCGCACGCCGATATCCGCTAAGACAAGCAGCAGCGCCCCGAGCAGCGCGGAGGGCACGAGTAGGCGGCCCGGATGGTAGCGCACCGAAGGGCGCACCATATGCGACGCAACAATGCCGACAAAGCCGATCGAGCCAGCGAGCGCGACCGCCGCACCCGTGGCGAGCCCGGCGCCAATGATCACGCTGAGACGCTGTCGCCTTAAATCGAGGCCGAGCCCCTCTGCCGTTTCCTCTCCGAGAGCGAGTGCCGAAAGGCCACGCCGCGTGCCAAGCATCACCCCCATGCCGAGGATCAGAAAAGGGGCCGACAAGGCGAGATCTGCAAAACTGCGATTGGCGACCGTGCCGAGCATCCAATTGACCATATCCGACAAGCTGAAGGGATCGGGAGCCAGATTCATAAGCAGGGCCATGAGTGCGGTCGAAAAGCTCGACATGCCAACACCGATGAGGATCAACGTGATGACTGAGCGATTCCGAAGTGCGGCGGCCGCCACCAGAAGGGTCGCCACCATCGCGCCCGTCACGGCTGCGAGTGGCAGCACAAACGGCCCGGCGGTTGCGAGCCTGAAATAGAGCACAAACGTCGCAAACAACGCGGCAGTGGCTGAAACGCCCAAAATTCCGGGCTCGGCGAGAGGATTGCGCAGGAGCCCTTGTAAAGCAGCACCACTCATGGCCAAGGCGGCACCGACGGCGGCCGCGGTGAGTGCGCGCGGAAGTCGTATCTGCCAGACCACCAGCTGATCACCATCGCTTGCTTGGAAGGCAATCGCCTGGAGTACCCGCTCGAGCGGCAGGGGCAGCGAACCAAGCAAAACCGACAGTACCAAAGCTACAGTGAGAGCGGCTGAGAGCACGCTCGAGACTCGGATCATGGCGTGCGCTCGCTTGCTTCGGACATGGCCTCAACCGCCTCGACTAGAAACCAGCCACCGCATGCCGTCCAGGCGCCCTTGATCGACGCGACCGGCAGTTCGCGAAGTTGAGCCTGCGCAATGGGGTGACGCGCCGCGCTCCAGGTGTCGAGGTGATTGGTTTTGTCTTCGAAGAAAGCAGCGACGATTAGATCGGGACGCTCGTAAGCAAGCCGCTCGAGAGGGAGTGGGTTCCAACCTGCTCGGTTTTGAAAGTTCGCGAGCCCTGCAGCCATGAAGAGCGAATCGATCAGTGTCCCCTCGCCGGCAGTGACCCCCGCCGGCGTCATGTAGAGGGTTTGAGGCTCAGCCGTCGATTTTTGCGCCAGCGCTGCAAGGCGACGATCCATGTCCCTGACAACGCTCAGAGCCTCTGCGGGTTGACCGAGCTCGCCACCGACCCGGAGGACTTCCTCTCGAACCTCTGCGATGGTCCGAGGAAAGCCGATCTGAACGACCTCAACACCGGCACGCTCCATAAAGCTGCTCACCTGGGGACCTCCGCCATAGGATCGTACGATCAGATCAGGCTCCAGGGCGAGGATATCGGCTGTGCGTGGGCGGACTTGCCGAAGCCCCTCAGCCTTGCCGCGCATGTACGAGAACGTTTTATCGGCTCCGGGTGACACCGCGAGAATGTCTTCGTGGTCGGCGAAACGCAGGACATATTGGTCGGCGCAATAGTCGAGGCTGACGATCCTTCGCGGTGCATCCTCTCGGTGCTTCGCAACCTGCGTACAGGCCAGAAGCCAAACGCTAAGCAGTGGTGTGAGAATCATGGAGGGTTTGTGAGTCATGAGGGGTTGGGCACGTTCAGAATTACTGATATAATATTAAATCCAGCTTCAATAGGGGTTCACGGGGTGTGGAACTGATGAAGAGATACCGATCAACACCGAGGCCGACTCTATCGCCGTTGAGGGTGAGCGGCTCATCATGAGCGGCTTTGGCCAGACGGCCAGCGACGCTGACGTGTCGGACGTCTTGCTTGAAGCCGACACCCGTGTGACCGACCGGCAACCATGCAATCGCCTCTTGGATAGTGCGGATGATCCTGATGAACCCCTGCAGGCGAGATAGCGGAAGTCCGTCGTACCGCGAGAATTTCGTCCAAGTCGGTTTGGTCAGTTTCTCGAGGATAGATTGCCGGCCCGATCGTCCGGAGATTCACACTCGGATCTCGAGTGTCCGTTGGTGGATCAGCTTTCAAGGGGGGGCAGGTACCCAACGCTTACCCTTTGAGCTGCAAGGGCAAGCCGGCGACCACCAGGTCTACCGCATCGCTGATCGCAGCCAAACACTGGTTTAACCGGCCCTGCTCGTCTCGAAAACGCCGCCCCAAGGCGTTCTCGGGCACGATCCCCGAGCCGACTTCATTGCTTACAAGCACGATGCGGGCTGAAGACCCTTGAAGGCTTGAAAGGAGCCTTGTGACGTCCTCGTTGATATCGCGCTCGGCCAGCATCACGTTGGCAAGCCAAAGAGTGCAGCAATCGACAACAATACTTGATGGACCCGCCGCGTTGATCGCATGGGCAAGCTCGATTGGAGCTTCGACCGTTTCCCACCGGGCGTCGCGTTCTTTCCGGTGGTTTTCGATCCGATCCTTCATTTCATCATCGAGTGCCTGAGCGGTGGCTATGAAGACATAGGGGCCGTCATAGGCCTGCGCAATCGCGAGCGCTCGCGAGCTCTTTCCCGAACGTGTGCCGCCAAGGATCAGATGGATACTCATGAGGTTCGATTATGCTGAAGGCGCGCTCTCATCCAAGCGTTCAGATGCTGAGCAGGGGGGCTACCATCGGAACTCAAAACCCGATAGGGAACCTCATGCATGGGGGCGTAGCTCAGCTGGTAGAGCAGCGGACTCTTAATCCGCGGGTCGTGGGTTCGATCCCCTCCGCCCTCACCATCGCTGTTGAGCCCATAAGCCACAGCAATCGAGCACTCCGCAGAGCAACGCCCGAGACGTTTACGCCTTCGACGGCGCATCGACACCTGCTGAAGCCGGTGGAGTTTGAGTGCTTATGTGGTCAACGGTGGGGGCCTTAACCACCCACCTTCGACCATGATGAGCGGCGAAGAAACTACACTTCGCCTACGAACGGGCTCAAACACACCATTCTCGAGGCATAGTGAATTGGATCGCGAATTGCAGGACACAAAAGACTATGATGCATAGAGCTAATCCACTTCTCGTTCTACTGCTTTTTGGACTTAACAGCGGCTGCGATGGTGTAATCGAGTTCGCCGATGGTGATCGCCGGGGTTCAGGTTCCTCGGGCACCAATAGCGATGATCCTAATGGTGTAGACATCGATGATCCCAATGCGTCTGCCTGCCAGGTCCCTTCAACGCAGGTTCGCTTGCTCAACAACATACAATACGACAACACGGTTCGGGACCTTTTGGGGACGTCCAAATCCTACAGCAAGACCTTCCCCGGTGAACGGGTGGTCGGCGGTTTCCATAATAATGCGGAAGCCCTGACCACGAACACCCAACGTGTGGAGGAATACGCCAATGCTGCGGAGGCTTTGAGTGCCGAAGCCGTCAAGGATCTGGATCGTCTTGTCGCCTGCGAAGGCGAACAAGACGCAGAGTGTGCGGCGCGCTTTATTCAGGAATTTGGTCGTCGCGCGTTTCGACGTCCGCTGGCGGAGGATGAAGTCGCGCGCTACCAGAGGGTCTTTGCGAACGGGGCAGAGTTTGATTTTGCGAGCGGTATTGAATTCGTGATCAACGCCATGCTGCAGTCGAAGTCTTTCCTCTACAGCATCGAAAACGTCAACAATAATGGTCTCGTCGAGCCCTACGCGATGGCTTCAAAATTGTCCTATTTTTTGTGGAATAGCATGCCCGACGACGAACTCCTCGCATCTGCGGAATCCAGCCAACTGATCTATGATCCGGGGGAGTTGCCGCGCCAGGTCGAGCGCATGCTCGCCGACGAGCGCAGCCGCGACGCCATTCGGGACTTTGTCAGTCAATGGTTGGACATTAATGATTTTGAACTGCTCTCGAAGAGTTCGGATACCTACCCGGAGTATTCTCCCGAGCTCGTGAGTTTGTGGAAGGAACAAATCTTGCGCTTCGCCGAGGAGGCGATGATCTCGGGTGCGGGGCTCGACGAGCTGATGACCGGCCGCTACACGTTTGTCAACGATGAGTTGGCGGAGCTCTACGATCTTCCGGCACCAGGCAGCGACGAGCTTACCAAAGTTGAGTTACCTGCCGGACGTCCTGGAGGGATCTTAGGACAGCCCGGGTTAGTGGCGATGCACGGCGGGCAGTTACCGTCTATCGGTCGCGGGCAATTTGTTCTCTCGCAGCTGCTCTGCGAGGGTTTGCCCCCCCCTCCAGATGATATTTTACCTCCCGAGTCGATTCCCGAAGGCCTGAGCTTACGGGAATACACGGACGCGTTCACGAGCGACGGGACATGTGCCGTTTGTCACTCGCTCATGAACCCCTACGGCCATGCATTAGGAGAATTCGACGGTTTAGGTCGAGTTAGCAGCACAGATGCGTACGGGTTGCCGGTCGATGCTTCGGTTGAGCTGCCGCTTGACGATGACGTTGTTGCTGTGGACGGTGCAACGGAGCTGGCGACGGCAGTGGTTAAAAGCACCGACATTCGCCAGTGCTTTGTTCGCAACTGGTACCGCTACGCGGCCAGTCGAGTCGAGACCAAGGCGGATGCGTGTTCGCTTAACGAGTTGGTCGATGGTTTCGATGGCGATGTGCGCGCGCTTCTCCTCGCTATCGTTACAGCTGATACCTTCACCAAGGGAGTGTCCCCATGAACATCCGTCGCTCAGTTCGTCGTCCTCATTTCTCTCGCCGACGTTTTCTTCGCGGTGCTGGCGGTGCGACCTTAGCTCTGCCGGCATTGAATCTCTTTAAAGAACAAGCCCACGCGCAAGGAACGGGCGTGCCCAAGCGCTTGGTGATCATGTTCACTCCCAATGGGACGCTACGCGAAGAGTGGGTCACCGGCGGAGGGGAATCTAATTTCGTTTTGGGTCCGATTCTGGAGCCACTCGAAGACCTCCGCGACCGCTTGTTGGTGCTCCGCGGGCTCGAGTATTACTCAGCCACCCGCGGGGGAGCTAGCGGGCATGCGGCCATTTCATCGATGCTCACCGGGCGTCCAAGTATGCAGCTTTCGGGTGAGGGCTTCACAGGCGGGGCCATTTCGATCGACCAGTACATCGCTCAGCAAATCGGGAAAACAAGCACCTTCAAATCATTGCCCCTGGGAATACGTACACCGAACAGAATAGATAACGACTCGCGGATGTCGTACTCGGCATCAGGCGAGCCCATTTCACCCGAGAACAACCCGGCCGTAGTCTACGATCGCCTGTCTAATTTTATCTCTCCGACTGGTGGTGCTGATGCGGACCCTCAAGCTGACCGTCTCTTGGCGAAACGTCGTTCGGCTTATTCGGCTGTGCGCGAGGAGCTTAGCGCTTTCGAGAGCTATATTGCGGCCGATGACCGCCAGAAACTTGAGCAGCACCTTGCCCAGGTTGACGAATTGGAAGCTAAGGTCGGCTTATTTGGGTCGAAGTCGTGTGACTTGCATCCATCTCTGCGAGCTGACGAAGACAATTTGAACGGCGATCTTCCTCAAATCGCCGCCGCGCAGACAGAGCTCGCGCTTCACGCCCTCGAATGCGACCTTACCCGCGTGGTGACTCTTCAGTACAGCAAGCCGGCGGGCCAAATTATCTATACCTGGCTAGGTATGGAACGAGATCATCATCTCATTTCCCATGACGTTATTGAAAGTCGAGAAGCCCACAACCAAATTGTCCAGCATGATCGATGGCACGCTGAGCAATTGGGCACACTTCTGCGTGGACTTGCTGCTCGGGAAGCCGAAGACGGTAGTCCGCTCCTCGACCACACGGCTGTGCTCTGGATGACTGAGCTCGGTGACGGGGATCTGCATTCGAATACCGATATATCGATGCTTTTGGCGGGAAATTTGGGTGGTTATTTCGATTCGGGACGTTCACTGGAACTCGAAGGGCGCTCGAATAACGATCTCTATGCGACCTTGCTCCAGGGCTACGGGATCGACGAGTCAACCTTTGGAGAACCCAGCTATAACGAGGGACTCCTCAGTCAGTTAACAGCCTGAGCGTGTGCTCGTATCTCGCGTCTAGGGGCTATATCGCATAGCGTGATCGCGCGGGCGAGAGTCGCCTCGTCTGGTGACAACCGATATCCGAGGTCGCGCTATCGGCAAAGTGTCCGAGCGCGACGATAGCGTGAACGGGTTGGGGCCAAACACGTGGCTCGGCGAGCGCAGTGTGCTATGTCGAGAACATCTCGTTGACGTGAGCTTAGTAAGTTAGCGCTCGAGCCCCTCGGGGGGGTTCTGGCCCTCCGCGCTGCTACGTTTACGTGAATGGCCAGTCTATCTAGCCGCTGAAAGCGGTGAGTCCGAACCGAGCTGAGCTCGTTCGGCGCAGGCCTCGCGTTGCCTTCGAGTTCCGAGACAACCATGAACAACGCGAGGCCTGCCCTTGAGGTCAAGAACCCCAGTTAGGGTGTATCAAGATTGAAGACCGTGAATCGGTCAATGCCTTCGTCGGTGGCGTGTGATACCGCTCCAAAATAGAGCGTATCGTTTTCCAATCCTGCTGGGCCAGGCCAGCTCACTTTGATCTGCCGGGTGCCTCGAGCGACCACCGGGGCTTGGCTCACCTCGGCGACGAAGTTCTCTCGGTCATCGTCGATGCCGAGAGTCCAGTGCAACAGAGTAAAGCTAGAATTTGGACCATCGGTTTCAAAGCCGTGGACGGCAACCGTGTAAAACACTCCAGACGATGCTGGCTGGGGCAATGGGACATCGACGGCCTCATTCGAGCTGAAGCCCGCACTGGCATCGATTTGTTCAACCGGGTAGCAGCCGCCATCTCGTGCCGTGGTGCACAAAAAGACGTAGAGGTCAAGGTCGTCGTTGCCCGTGGTGAGTTCATCCCGCAGCTGGAAGCGGGCGAAGGCAGTGTCTTCAGGGAACTCAAAACGAAAGTCCGTGATACCTGGGCCGTTCGGAAAGTCAAAATCATCGTCCGGATCATCTTGAACGGTCCCTTGCACCCTTTGCGCTGGAACCATGCCATGAACCCTGGTTTGGTAGGTTCCGCTATACCCAAATCGGACGTCGAACACCTCGCTACCCTGAGGCCCTTGGATGCCGATTTCTGGCGACACATTGAACAAGAACGGCTGGACCCCAATCGGGCTGCGCACGCGCACGTCGCCACTTTGCCAGATGAGCGAACCAAAGGACCACTCGTTAAACGTCGCATCTCGTGTAGCGGTGAAGGTCACGTCGTAAGAGGCGCTCTCCCCCGGTGCCAGGGTAAGGCTTCGCGGGGTGACCTCGACCTCCACGCCTTCGGGAGGGTTAATCTGCACTCCGAAGCTGCTCTCAGCGTCCATAACCGAAGTTACCGTGCGCCGAATCGTCTTGCGGAAAAGCAGGTTGTTCACTCCGATCGACGGGTAGTTGAGCTGGCCGGCGTCGGTGGCAAAGCCTTCAGCAGCAAGACTCTCGCATTCGTCCGGTGTGGTTGCCGGGAGGTTGTTCTCGCAGCTGAAGGCCAGATACGCGCGTCGTCCAACATCGTAGACCAAGCCCGGTTGGAACGCGGCCGCAGGGGAGACCAGGCCAGCACCGACGTCGAACGGTGTGGCCTTGGCGGTGCCGTCGTTGGTTCTAAGATTCTGACGTGCTGTGGTCATCACCGCAGAGCGGGCCATCGCCGGGCTCCAATCGGGATGCTGCTGGCGAAGCAGAGCAAATACGCCTGCAATATGCGGCGAGGACATCGACGTTCCACTGAGCACCGCAAAGAGCTCGCCGTCGTCGTCTCCAGGTGCGGTGAAGGGTGACCCCGCTGCGAGGATCTGAACACCCGGAGCAGCGACGTCGGGTTTGATGATGTCTGGCGCACCCCGGTTAGGACCGCGAGAAGAAAATAACGCTACACGATTTTTCAACGTGCGCTTCTGACGCGGCCCCAGGTTGGCTTGCACCCGAGCGCCTTCGTCGAGTTGCGCTGCGATCGCCGACCCATCAAAAAAATTCACCATGAGTCCAGGGATGCTGGCTTCTTCGACACCCCCCATGAGGATGGGGGCGATCCGATCCGGAAGGGCGCCGTCGTTGTAGACAACGATGACACGAGCACCAGCTGCGGCAGCATGGTCGTACTTCTCTTTGAAGGTGCATCCACCGCGGACGACCAAGGCGATTTGTCCGGTGAGATCGTTGCTCAGGGGCTCACAGCCCAAAAGGGGCTCGGCGGCAACTATATCCCCTTCGATAAATCCGGTATCCCTCAATCTGACCAAACCTCCGCCTTCCAGCCCCTGGTAGGCGCCGACGAGGGCTTCAGGAGAGCTCACATTCACCAAAGGAGCAAAGACGCCGGAGTCCTGCATCGCGGCGACACTCGTGATCCAGGGCACGCCCGAAGGAGTACCCACGCTACCCGCATCAGGACCGTCATTGCCCTGGGAGGTTGCTACCCAGATCCCGGCATCGGCTGCGTTTAACCAAGCCTGGTCAGCCGCGTCGAACGCGATACTTCCTCCACCCACCGAGAAGTTGATCACATCGACGCCGTCGGCGATCGCTTGATCGATGGCGCTGATCGTCGCGGAGCCTGGGCAAGTGCCGGGATCCGCCTGTGCGTCATCTTCGGATCGTGGAAGGTTCCAACACACTTTGTAGATCGAGACGCGAGCGCGGGGCGCAATACCGCTGATCGCACCTTGAGGCCTTCCGCCCAGTTCTGCGGGGATGGCAAAATTACCCGCTGCCGTCGACGCGGTGTGGGTGCCGTGGTCGTCAGCGTCGCGTGCAGAGACAAACTCATCATCAGCAATCTCTCCTTCGCCCAGACTTCCGAGATACCAGCGAGCACCGAGTAGCTTGTTGTTGCACTCAAATGGCGCATCGTCGGGGTTGAACTCCCGATTGCCGAAATCACAGGTTCCATCGCCGTTCCAACTGGCCGGAGGAGGGGGGTAAGGGCTGCCGGTGCCCGATGGATTGCCCGAGGGATCGACGTCGACCATCAGATCAGCGAAACTCGGATGTTCGGGGTTGACACCGCTATCCAAGACTCCCACCACGATGTTCTCGCCGAGGACGTCGCGGGCCCAGGGCGAAGATGGATCTTCGAATCCCAAGAAACGAGGGCTCTTGTCGGTTTGGGGGGTGTACATCACATCGGCAACCACGGCACGAACGCGTGGGTCACCCCGGAGCTGTTGGACCTCACCCTGGTTCAGGCGAGCCACAATCATGGCTCCGGCAAAACAGAGGTTGTTCAGGATCCGCCCGTCGTCGATCCCGTGGTCTCTGAGGACCTCGAGGTTCGCGTCGAGGACGGACTGGCCATAGCTTAACCCTCGGAAATCTGCGGCTCTGAAGTCCTCATCGGGGAATTCCTTCTTGAACCAGGCGGGAACCGCGTCTTGGTCCATCATGACGACGTACGTCTTCTCCTGAGTACTTGTTGAGTTCAAGGTTGACGCCGAAGAGGGGTCAACAGCAGCCTGAACGACCCATGGGGTCGCCATGGTCACTACGAACACCGAGCGAAAGAAACATTTTTTGACTGAAATCATTAATAGTTACTCCCGAGATTGATTTTATTATTAAATTCTATTTGATCTATCCAGGCTCATTGCCAAACACATGGTTGTATGTATGCTTAATAAAATGCTATAATTGGAATACGAATTGATCAAAGCAGAGGGGCGGATAGCATAAAAGTATGGGAATTAAAACACGTTATTAGATTTTCAAATTCAAAATGACCTCAAAAGATCTGGAAAATCATTGTCTAATTATAGATTAACGCCCTATTGTGCTGTAAATTTTGGGATTTTTGATTCAAGGTATTGACGATCATCTAACGATGATCGGTTGTTTCCGGAGGCCAACGATGTCCAGGAGGTGCCCGGTTGGGTCGTTTGGGCGAGCGGCAGGATACTGCCCTCGTCGGTGGTCCCGGGCGCGATGCGTCAGTCGGTGATCTACGGGTTTTCAGCGCCTGCCAACGTGGCGGCTTGGAGCGCGGCACGGAGCACATCGCGGTCACCGATGTGATTCGCCAGCGTCAAGATCAAGCGGGCGTTGAAGGCGTCGCTCTGCGTTTTGCTGAGCCCGTCGTGCGCCGCTAACAACTCGTCATAGAACCCGTCGGGATCGCGAATGTTGGGGGTCAAGGTGAGAGGCATCGCGTCAATCCTTTCCGAGAGAGCGCCGAAGCGCAGTGCCGACCTGGTTGGCATCGAAGCTTGGCCACCGGGCCACCACATGCTGGTCTGGGCGGATCAAATAGACGGCCTGACGGGCGTCTGCGAGATAGCGCGCCCTCAACGTCTCCGACGGGCTGTCGACATGGACCACGTCCATGCTGACGCTCTCGGGGCAAAAAGCCGGCGGTCGTTCCCCCCCGAGGCTAAGCAGGACAAACCCACCGCGCATGTGATCCAAGAGATACCCATGGTCGAGCTCGGCGTCGGCGGCTGGGGCACCTGGCCGTGTCACCGCTGGGCCTCTGAGCGCGTCTTCGCCAAAGAGCGGCATGCCGTCGTAGACGCATGGTTTCGACAACCGACCCGAGTTGACCAAGGGGCGTGCAAAAGCATGACGATGCGCGAGGTCCAGAACCGCATTGCGGAATGTTTTGGACATCTCCGATTTTGGCGTCATGAAGTCGGTGGTACGCGACGAGTTTAAGATGTTCTCGTCGGCGCCATAACCGCGCTCGTCGCTGTAGCTGTCGAGCAGTGCTTCGGGTGCCCAGCCTTTCAGCACCATATCCAGTTTCCAGGCCAGGTTCTCGGCGTCTTGCATCCCCGAATTGGCTCCGCGCGCACCAAAGGGCGACACCTGGTGTGCACTATCACCGGCAAAAAAAACGCGGCCATGTTGGAAGTGTTTCATGCGTCGGCATTGGAAGGTGTAGATCGAGGTCCACACCAGCTCGTAATCCGGCACGGAGCCGGTTTGGCTCGAGAGCATCGCATCAACCCGCGCACGGATGCGATCTTCTTGCAATTCCTTGCTGCGATCGATCTCCCAGCCCACTTGGAAGTCGATGCGCCACATATTGTCGGGTTGCTTGTGCAAGAGTGCGGATTGGCCGCTGTCTTTGAATGGCGGCTCAAACCAGAACCAGCGCTCGGTGGGGAAATCAGCAGCCATGCGAATATCGGCGATCAGGAAATTGTCCTCGAACACCCGGCCCTCAAAATCGAGCCCCATCATCGTGCGCACCGGCGATCGCGCGCCGTCACAGGCGATGAGCCAATCGGCTTCAAGCGCGTAGGGGCCGTCGGGCGTATCGACTGCGATACTCACGCCATCGTCTTGGCGCTCGACCGATGTCACGGCATTGCACCCTCGGACTTCAATCGCTGCACCCGATGCCCGGGCCCGTTGAATCCCATCAAATAGAAACTTTTCGAAGTAAGGCTGCTGTAGATTGATGAAAGCAGGCAGCCGATGCCCATCCTCGGGCAAGAGATCGAAGTGGAACAGCCGGTTTTCACCGTGAAACACCCGGCCGAGTTGCCAAACGACGCCCTTATCGACCATCGCTTGCCCAACGCCCAAGCGGTGCGAAATGTCCAGCGTGCGCTTGGCAAAGCAGATCGCCTTCGAGCCCTCGCCGACGCCGTCGTGGTCGTCGAGTACCAACACCGGCGTGCCGCGCTGGCCGAGGTCCAGTGCCGTCGCTAGTCCAACAAGTCCGCCACCGACGATGACCACCGGATGACGCCGCGGGCGGGCGTCTTGATCCGGCACTTTCGCGTAGGGATAGAGCTTAAAAACCGTGTCGTAGCGTCGCGCGACCATGGTTAGATCCTTCCGCGCTGATGGCTAGTTCTGCAAAGCTTGCCACATCTCGATGTCGCGCTTGGCGGTCCAAATGCGTGGATGAGCGATGCCTCGCGCCTCGTCATAAGCGCGGCTGACATTGAAGGGCAGGCAGTGCTCGTAAATGGCGTAGTCCCCAAATTTGGGATCGCATTCGGCCCGAACCGCGTCCCATGCGTCCTTCAGGGATCCTCCGGCCATAGCGACCCTCGCTGCAGGACGGTAGGTGCTGTCGACGAAATCACGGGTTGATTCAATGGCACGCCAGACGGTGTCTTTACCGATCAGAGCGTTGCCTCGACCGGGGGCGATAGCATCGACGTCGTAGGCTTTGATCGCATCCAGTGTTGCGCCCCAATCAGCGAAATGCCCGTCGCCGCAGTAGCAAGCGGAGTGGTCTTCCACGATATCGCCGGTGAACATGACGTTTTGATCCGGCACATAGATCACGGCGTCACCGGCGGTGTGGGCGCGGCCGATATGCTTGATGTCGACCCGGCGCTTGCCGAGGTAGACGCTCATCTGCTCGGAGAAGGTCGTCGTGGGATAGGTGAGCCCCGGGATGCTTTCGTGTCCTTCGAAAAGGCGGGGAAAGCGCTGAAATTCGCTGTCCCAATCCTCTTGTCCACGCTCGATGACCATCGAACGGGCCACGTCTGACATGATGATCTGGCCGGCGTTGTAGGCCGAAGCCCCCAAGACCCGAACGGCGTGGTAGTGGGTGAGGACGAGGTGGCTGATCGGCTTGTCCGTGACCTCGCGCACCTTTTCGATCACCTTATGGGCCAAGCGTGGGGTGGCCTGCGCCTCGACCACCATCACGCTGTGCTCGCCAATGACGACGCCGGAGTTGGGATCGCCTTCGGCGGTAAAGGCCCAGAGGCCGTCGCCGATCTCGTCGAAGGTGATTTCCTTCTCGGTCAGGTCTCCCTGAGACGCGAAAGCTTTGGCCATGTCCTTATCCTCCGAAGGGGTGGGTCAGGGCGGGCAGCACCGTGCCGATGCAGTCGCCAAATCCGATCTGGTAGCCTTGAGCGCGGGCAGCACCATGCAAGCCGAGCGTGTCGCCGTCCTCGATGAAGCTGCGCGTGCCTGAACCGGTCTCGAAAGGCTCCTTGCCACCCCAGCTGAGCTCCAGAAGCGAGCCACGGCTCGCGCGCTCCGGGCCCGAAATGGTGCCCGAGCCCAAGAGGTCGCCCACCCTCATCGGACAGCCCGAGGTGGTGTGGTGCGCCAGTTGTTGGGCGGCGGAGTAGTACATCTGGTTGTAGTTGACGCGCGTGATCGTGTCGTTATTGAGCGTGACCGATAGCTCGATGTCGTACAGCATGGGGCCGGTGTCGCGCAGATGGGGGAGCAGATCCCGTTCTCGGGCGGGTGTGCTACAGCGAAAGGGTTCAAGTGCTGCTTTGGTGACGATCCAGGGGCTGATCGATGTGGCCGTGGCTTTGGCTTGGAACGGCCCGAGCGGCTGATACTCCCAGGCTTGGATGTCGCGGGCCGACCAATCATTCAGCAGCACGTAGCCGAAGATGTTGCCATCCGCCTGGTCGACGCTGATCGGCCCCACCGAGCCTCGGCCGACAATCGCGCCCATTTCGAGCTCGATGTCAAAGCGCTCTGACGGCGCCCAGCGTGGAGCGTCGTCGTTAGGTCCTTTGAGTTGCCCCCAAGGACGACGAATGTCGGTACCCGACACCACCACCGATGATGCACGCCCGTTGTATCCGATGGGGATGTGCAGCCAGTTGGGAGGTAGCGCGTTTTCGGCGCCGCGAAACATGGTTCCCACATTGGTCGCATGGTGGCGTCCGGCGTAGAAGTCGGTGAACTCAGACACGGTGAAGGGCAGGTGCAGGGTCGCCTCGTCTTGGGGCACCAACGCGTCCGGCCGCGGTTGATGACCCGCGGCCAGCGCTTCGCTCAGAGCGCCGCGAAACGCCGCCCAGTCGTCTGGACTCAAGCTCATGAGCCCGTTCCAGCCCCGCGGGTCACTCACCACGCCGGCATCGACCGGCCACGTGTCGGCGAGCTTGACCACGTCCAGGATCTGGTCGCCGATCGCCACCCCCAAGCGGCGATGGTCGCCCTGGGTTGAGAACACGCCATAGGGCAGGTTGTTGAGGGGAAATGGGGTCTCTTCAGAATTCGCCGAAGCCACCCACGAGCGTTTCAATACCATGGAGCATCCTCTTTTTTTCGAACGTGCCGCCTCGACAGCCCGTCTGGCAAGACGAGGCCCATCGTGTGGCGCATTGCCAACCGCTCAGGCGACAAAACGACCAGAATCTATTTTAGACCCGGTGTACCGTCAAATCTCTTTTCCAGTGATGTCCAACAATCAATGTAATCGTCCTGAAGCGGTGCTTCGTTGGCCGCAAATTCGGTCAGATGTTGTGGGAAGCGGGTCTCGAACATGAACGACATGGTGCAGTCGAGTTTACCGGGGCTCAGATCAGCCTGGGATGCCTTATCAAAGGCGCTGCGGTCTGGGCCGTGGGGCAGCATCATATTGTGCAAGCTCGTGCCGCCGGGAACAAATCCTTGGGGCTTGGCATCATACTCGCCATAAATGTTGCCCATCATCTCGGACATGACGTTCTTGTGGTACCAGGGTGGGCGGAAGGTGTTCTCGGCGACCAGCCAGCGTTCACGAAAGAGCACGAAGTCGATGTTGGCCACGCCCGGTTGGCCCGAGGGGGCTGTCAGTACGGTAAAGATCGAGGGATCTGGGTGGTCGAATAGGATCGCGCCGACCGGACAATACGTTTTGAGATCGTATTTACACGGCGCGTAGTTTCCATGCCAGGCGACGATATCGAGTGGCGAGTGGTCGATCTGGGTTTCGTGAAACTGGCCGCACCACTTGACGGTGACTGTCGACGGCGCTTCACGGTCTTCAAAGGCCGCTACGGGTGCTTTGAAGTCGCGTGGGTTCGCCAGAGCATTGGCCCCGATCGGACCGCGATCCGGCAGGTCAAACTTTTGGCCGTAATTCTCACAAACAAAGCCGCGGCAGGGACCTTCTAGGACTTCAACCCGGTAAACCAGCCCGCGCGGTAGGATCGCGATTTCCTGGGGTCCGATGTCGACTATACCGAGTTCGGTGGCGAAGCGCAGACGACCCATCTGCGGAACGATCAACAGCTCGGAGTCGGCGGAATAGAAGTAGCTGTCCACCATACTTTCGGTGACCAGATAGATATGACTCGCCATGCCCACCTGCGTGTTCACATCGCCGGCCGTTGTCATGGTGCGCATCCCGGTGAGCCAGCTGAGCGGCGCGTCGGTCTGAGGCAGCGGATCCCAGCGGTATTGACCGAGCGAGATGATATCGTTGCTGATTTGAGGCGCGGTTTTCCAGTACGGCAGCTCGATCCGTTCAAAGCGGTGGGTGTGTTTGACCGACGGACGGATGCGATAGCACCAGGTGCGCTCGGGCCCGGGTCGGGTAAAGGCCGTACCGGATAGCTGTTCACCATAAAGGCCGTAATTGCATCGCTGGGGGCTATTCATGCCTTGAGGTAGAGCGTCGGGCAGTGCCTCGGTTTCGAAGTCATTACCCCATCCGGGCATGTATCCATCATGCGTACCCACCCCGGACAGCGCGCGCTGCAGGCCGGAGACCAAGACTGTCTGATTCATCGTACCATCCTCGCTGACCGCCACACGCTAGGCAACCCGATCACGCCCACTCTAGCCTCTCAACGTGGCATCCAACCGGTTCCGGCCCGACACCTGACATACTCGGCCCGGCACTCGCTAGCCGGCAGCACAGAGACCTCGTGCCAAAGCCGCAATTGCAGGTTGGGGCCGTGCTTGGGTGCCAAGGCCAAGAAGGTGTTGAAGATCTTGAGGTGGGTCGGATGATGTTCGGCCCAGCCTTCGAGATCCGTCAGCGTTCGGAAATACGCCATCCCAGCGGAGCGCTTGGCAAGCGTGCCGTCCCGGTTCAGATCGCGCATGTACCGACAAGCGTAGCAATTTACTTCGTCGCCCCGGTCACGCAGAAAGTGCATTCCCGCTTCGAGTACCGGCTGAATATGCTCCTCGTACTCGGCCCATTGGTCAGGATCGCAATGCTCCCAATCCTGACCCGAGCGGATGATGCACAGGTTTTCGTGGGCCTCGACCACCACATGCTCGTCATCGTTTTTGGTCACACGCACCGGTTCGGTGGCCTCGAGGCTGTCATGGGCCGATCGGGGAATGCGATCTCGCATGCCGCCCCAATACTGGTGATGCGGGATCGGTCCGACCGTGCCTTCGCGCATCTGGCTGTAGCCGTGGTCGTGTTCGGGCCCCGAAAAAAGCGTCTCGGTGCGTTCGTGCGGAATGTTGACGCATTCCTTGATCAACCCCACGTTGCCGCGGGCGGTCTGTGCCTCCCAAAAGCCCAGGAACCGGCTTCCCTCGAGCACAGCTCTAGCATCGGTATGGCTCCGCCAATACGCAATGCAGACGGTCTCGTGAAGACCGCCGCCGGCATCCGACGTCACCAAATCGCGGGCTTCGGCTCCGTCAAGCGCATCGTGAAGCGCTCCGAGCGCTTCGATGACATCAACGTCGGCGTGGTGTTGAAAGCCTAGGACGGCCATCGCAACAGCCGTATCGGCGTCGCTGAAGGTGGACGACCAGGCCGGGACGGGGGGCTGCCAGTCCCGGGGCATGCGTAAGGGATAGGTGCGCTCGGTGGGGATGGCACTATTCGACCGCATGAGCTTGTGCCTCGGGCTGCCGCGCATCGGCCGTTGCGGTTTCGACCACGTCTTCAAAACCCGAAGCGTCGTCGAAATCGATTACCGCGCGCTGCTTCTTGCGGTTGACCAAAAGGCGGGTGCTGTCGCGTTTGGCGTAGTGACCGACCGGGTCAGCTGCGGCTTTCGCGTAGCCGATGAGATGCAGATCGATATCGGCAACCATGATCCCCTCCTGGTCGGGCGCAATGCGATCGGCGAGCTCGGAGCCGTCGGGTCCGTAAATCGCCGTATAGCCGCCGCCGAGCGGGCAGAGCGCCTCTTTTTCCGGGTCGCCTTGGCAGACTTCATCCTGCATGGCCTTGTTCACGAGTGAGCAGGGAGCTACTACGAAGCAGGATCCCTCGACCGCATAGATCATCGACGCGCTGTTGTTGACCTGATGCCCGAGCGCATACGCGGTGCCCTCGTAAAGTGCGAGGTTCGGCCATGCCGCGCAGTGGATCTGCTCATTCTGAGCGTACATCGCGTATTTGGACAACGGTTGGAGATGCTCCCAGCAGGCCAGTTGCCCGACTCGGCCGATGGAGGTTTCGACCACCCTGAGATCGCTGCCATCGCCCTCACCGAAGACGCTGCGCTCCACATGCGTGGGCTTCAGCTTGCGGCGGCGGCTGACGACTTTGCCGGTCTCGTCGAAATGCCATTGAGCGATGTAGAGCGAGCCGCCGTCACGTTCTGAGCAACCCATCGACAGTTGAATCGCATGGTCGCGACACGCCTGAGCGAGTTTTCTTTCGTGTTCAGAACCCGCAACAATCGAGTTATCGAAATAGCGCCCGACGAATTGCATCTGCCAGGCGACAGGCCCAAGCCAGATGTAATTGGGGTAGCCGGGGAGCCAGGTTTCCGAAAAAGCCACCAACTTGGCGCCTTGCGACGCCGCTTCGGCGATCAGAGCTACGGCCTTGTCGACACCCGAATCCAGATCGAGGAAACAGGGAGCGGCCTGAACCGCGGCGATTTTGAACGATGTTGTCATGGTATTCCTCCCCATCCCGGTGTTCTCACCGCGTGAAGCCCATCAACTCAGTCTTTGAATGGTGATAAATCACGTTTTAAGCCTGCTGCTCGAAACCGTGAAAGATTTCGGGCATCAGGTCAAGAACACGCGAGACGGCTTAGTAGGAGCGGCGATCTTGGGGAGGAGATTGGGCGCCGCTTAAGGTTACGCCGCCTCGAGGTAACCGCGCGAGAAGAGGTGATTCAAGGCCTTGATCACCATATGATCTGGCGAGTCAGATTCGTCAATGATGCGCTGAATCGTCCCGAAATTCAATACATTCTGGATGAGATCGAGCTCGGCTTTACTCAGATCCGATAAGCGCGGCACTAAGGGATCGCATAGAATGATGGGAGAGCTACGCGTCGGGAGATTTTCTTCGATGCGACGGGTCTCGTCGATGTTGCGTAGCTCATCGAGTAAGATATTTTGCGTCGTGCCGTTTAGTTTTTCGCTGAATGTGGTGCTCTCATCGAAATCGTCGAGCTGAAATTGCCCGGCTTCCCAGGTGAGCATTCGGCTCAGAGCTTTGCGTGAGGAAAAACGGTAACCTTCAATTCGAGCGAAGATGAGCTGGCCTTGCTTGATGAAGATATCGCCGCTGCTCATGCCTCTGATCCGCAGGACCCCCGACTTTCGGTTGGTTCCGAAAAGCTGAAGCAGATCCGGAAGCGGCACTTCTTCGAGATCACCGCTCATCGCGGTGCTGCTACGCGATCGATTACCGAGCTGAGCCATCATGGTGCGCACCGCATCACGGTCCTCGAGCATGGCGCGATCGAGGGTCATGCTGGTCGCCGGGATCACCTTTAAGATCGACGTTCCGATCAAGACTCGGTCATTCTCCTGGAGGTAGCTGCGCTTGATTCTTTCCCCATTGACGAAGGTTCCGTTGGTCGAGCTCAGATCGGTGATCTCTATCGAACCACCATCGACCATGATCTTCGCATGTTTGCGAGACACCATGTCCTCGACCAAAACCAAATCGAGATCCGATGCCCTGCCAATCAGTATTTCGCGGTTCGTCGGGATCGGAAACTCGCCGCCCTGATACTTGCCGGAAATAAACTTGAACGCATAACCGGTCATAACCACCGCGTCCGATCAAGAAGCTTTTACCATCGAAGTATAGGTCATGGCGCGTGCATTGTCCGGGTCACGCTCGAGGACCCAACGCCATTCAGCCAGAGCATCTTCAGAGCGTCCGAGAGAGTAGTAGCACACGCCAAGAATGATATGCGCCGGGATGTATTCGTCGCGCTCCGCGATCGCTTTTTGACATTCAGTAGCAGCCTGTTCCGGCTGTCCAAAATCGCGCAACGCTGAGGCTAATCTGGTGCGAATATCAACAAATCCAGGACCGAGCTCGACGGCCTTTCGGTACTCAGCGATCGCCAGCTCAAGATGTCCCGCCGAGCGATAGGCGTCGGCGACATCGGCGTGCATGTTCGCGATCTTGCCCGCAACAAACGGCTCAAGCGTGTCGGTAGCGTTGCGACTCTGTTTGAGCGCCGTCCGATAAACCTCCTTGGCTCGGTCGTATTCGCCGAGATCATTGTAGAGGACGGCTAGGTTGAGTGCCGCTTCGGTGTAAGCGGGATTGATCCGAAGCGCGTTTTCCAGCGCATTCTGGGCCTGGGAGAATTGACCGAGGTCGTGGAAAATAACACCGAGCATGTTGTGAACGTCGGCGAAGCTGTCGGTGTGTTGAACCACCTTCTCAAGGTAAGAACGAGCTTCAACAAAGTTGCGCTTGAGATAATACTCCTTACCGAGGGTCAGTAACTCGCGAAGCTCGTCGTCCATGGTTTTTGACTATCCGGCTGGCGGCTTTGGAGCGTTGGCACGTACCTTCGCCTTGAGTGATTCGAGCAATTTTGCGGTTTCTTGAGCCTCGTCGGATCCTGGGAACTCATTTTGGAGCCGGCTGGCGGTCACCAAAGCGCGGTCATATTCGCCGAGTTCGAAGTGTGACTCCGAGGCGATGAGTAAGGCCTCGCGATCGAAACCCAGACCTGCGAAGTCACGCAGTAACCCATCGGCGCGGCCGGCAGCAGCCTTCCATTTGTCTCGGCTGTGGTAAAAACGCGCGACGTAGATCTCGTGTTTCGCAAGCTGCGCCCGACATTGGTCGAGTTCGCGTCGCGCTTCCTGATTGTATTCCGTGTTCGGAAAGCGCGCGAGCATGTCTTTGTACGCGGTAATGGCGAGCCTTGTGCTGGCCTGATCCTTTTCGGCGACCGGTGGCAGAAAAAAGATGTCCGACGGGATCTGTTCGCGGTAGGCCTTGGCGATCTGGAGCATGGCGTAGGGGGCTCTGTCATGCTTCGGATTATACTTCAGAAAGTTGCGATACGAGTCTGTAGCCTCGACGTACTGACCCTGATCAAATTGAATGTCTGCGATCCGCAGATCTGCGAGAGCCACGAAGCGGCTGTAGGGGAAGCGAACCTTGAGCACACTGAGGATTTGAATCGCTTCGGGCTCGAGCCCGTCGTCGAGGTAGTCCTGGGCCCGTTGGTAATACTCTTCGTCAGTTCGCGGTGGATCTTTCAAAAGAGAGCTAGCACAGCCTAATGCATTGACCAGGGCTAAAATAAAAATCGGCTTGAGCATATATACGTGTTTCGGGCGCGACACGTCGCGTCGCTTCCAACTGTATAGCATGCCGAGCAGAACGTGCTCAACCTCGTAACGCCACCGCTCGCCGCCGAAGCATCTTTTGACAGGAACTGTGGCGCCCCGTAAAAGGCCGGGTACACTACCAGGACGTTTGCTTAGCCGGGGGGTCTCTTTTCACTATGGCCGTTGACATTCACGCCCTGGAGATCGAGTTCGCGAAGAACCCGAACCTGAACGCGTGTATCCCTCTTTGCCGTGCCTACCTCGATCAGCAGCGCTACATGGAGGCGATGGTTGTTTGCAAAAAGGGGATCAAGAGCGAACCCGATGACCCCCGGGGCCCGGCGACCCTGGCAGAGGTCTACATTATTCAGGGCAAAATTCCCAAGGCCGATCAGGAGCTTAAGAAGCTTTTTGAAAAACATCCGCACGACCCCCGGGGTCTGGAGCTCATGGGGCGTGTCCTGCTCGAGCAGGGCGATAAGGCCGCTGCAATCGAGCACCTTCAAACCGCATTGCAATTGAACAGTGCTCTCAAAGACGCCCCGGGGCTTCTGGACCAACTCGGTGCGCCGCGAGCACCCGTGCCGAGTCCGCCTCCTGCAGCTGAACCCGCGCTGGCCACTGAGGCTTTGAGCGTCGAGGTGGCTACCGGGATGGACGCCGCGCAACCCACGATGACTCCACCGCCGATGCCGAGGGGCACCTCGGCAGGGCTTGGCTCAACGGCAGTCGCAGCGGTGGCGAATGACGGTGATGGTCGGGTGGCGAGTGAACCCGCGGTGCGAGCGCCCCAGAAACCGCCCGCGCAGCGCGCTCAAGAGGGCCACCGTGCTGAAAACGATGTTGACGTCGCTCAGACTGATCTCCCCGGTGACAAGAAGCTCGAGCACGTCAATGATTTCTTCGCCCCGGACACCTTGGGCTTCGCCAATGACGGCTCCCACATCGAAACCGCAGGCCCAGGCCGCCTGACGATATTGGGTTTTGTGCCGAAATCAACAGGCTCCATCAGGACGACGATTATCGCGTTGGTTGTGCTTGTACTTCTCGCCGGCTTTTTCATCGCTTATCAGGTATGGCACTCGCAGCTTGTGCAGCGGAAGGCTGAGCTTTTTTCGGAAGTCGTCGACGCCCTGCGTGATGACGTTTACTACCGTTACAAGGAGGCGCTGATCCAGATCCAGGCGATCAAGGCGCTGAACTCGCCTGATGCGCTCACGCTTGGTTCCGAAGCTTACGTTTGGGCCGTGCTCGCTCTCGACCACGGCGAACAGGGCGCCCTCGAGAAGGCCCGAGCGCTTCTGATGGAAGCCAAAGATGTGGCCTCGGGGAAGGAGAATAAATACCTCGTCGCTGCCTCGGCGATGGTTGCCTACTTGGAGGAGCGCTACGACGAGGGGGTAGCCGAAAGCACCGCGGTCCTCGATCGAGGCGGCACAAACGTGTTGTTGTATCTCGAAGCCTATCGTCTGCGCGCCAAAACTGCTCCAGAAGATCAATCGACTCTAAGCGCTTTTTCGCAGTTGCGCGAGTACAAGCGCGAAGAGCTCCGGGCGTTGAGTTTTCTCGGATGGTACTACTACAGCAAAGATGATTACACGCGGGCTGACGCGAACTTTGATATAGCACTGAGAGTCAATAAGAACCACATCCGGTCACTGATTGGTGTCTCTTTGGTGGATCTCGACCGCGGTATTGGCTTGGACGAACGTCAGAAAACCATCGAGGAGAATCTCAAGCGGGTCTTTGCCCTGCCAGCCGATGAGCTTTCGCGTCGCGATCTCGCTTTGGCGCATTTTGCCCGAGCCCAGCTGCTTCAGTGGCAGGGGCAAAGCGCGGCGGCGGCCGAGGACTACGAGCAGGCTTATGAAATCGACCCGAAGAATCCTCTTTTTGACTACCGGCGTGGTCTCCAGCTGCTCAGCCAGGGCGATGCGTCTCGGGCCGTGGCGTTTCTCAAAAAAGCGGCTGCGAAAGATCCCAATGATGTCGCAGCACTGAACCGTCTCGCCCGGGCGCAGACCCAAGCCGGAGACTTTCAGGCGGCGAAGAGTTCACTCGCCCGGGCAAAGGAACTCGCCGATGATGACAAACGACTCGTACTTCTCGAAGCGGAACTGTTGAGGGAACAGCGCCAGTACCAAGATGCGCGGGATCTTTACCGAAGTATTAAGCAGACGGACGGGGCGAGCATTCATGCGCGTTCGATGGTTGGGGTCGCTAGCACCTACCGAGAGGCGGGTAATGCAGCCAAAGCGGTGCAGTTTATGCAGAATGCGATGGAGAACACCCGATCGGTTGGAAAGCGGACTAAGGCGTTGATGTGGGAAGAGCTCGGTCGAGGTTTTGAAGCGACCCGCAGTCGTGACCAAGCCATTGAGGCTTATCAGACGTGCATCGACACCTACGCTTATTATGCCGATTGCCATTGCCGCTTGGCTTCGGCTACAGGACGAGGAGCCGAGGCGACCCGATCGGCTCAGAATTGCGTTCGCATTGACCCTCGCGGCAAACTCGTATCGAAAATCCAGAATTTGTTGCGCTGAGGGCCCGAACGATTGCCGTGATCTAGAGCCTCCAGCGTGGTCCGTCGGTCACCGGCGAGCGATTCTCGGTGTCGTGATCCTCGTCTTGGGGATCCTCCTGGTGGAAGTTTTCTTGCCTCGCTTCTTCATCGCCGCTTGGTGCCGTGGGGCGCTGTTCTAAGGGTAAGTCCTGACCGCTCGGCTTCCCGGGCGTGGGCGGCAGCGAGCCAGGCCATTGCGGCGCCTCTTCGCGCTCGGTAGCACGACCAGCGGCGAGTCGACGATGGATCTCGCCGATCATTCGCTTGGCTTCCACACGTTTGGTCGTTCCCAGGTCGAGCGACAAAACCAGGGCTTCGAGGGATTGGTTCAACCGCTCGTCGATCTCCTGGAGGATATGTCTCCCGTTATGGAAGGCGGTTTCGGCTTTGAGTGAGCGCATCTCCACGCGCTGCTCTTCGCTCAGTCCTGGCAGAAGTTCGGCACGTAGGACGTACTCCATCGCACGATCGAAATCCTCCAAGGTGTCGGACTCGAGGAGGTCACGAGCCCAGCCAGCGAGGATGGCAAAGAGAGCTCGGTCGAGATCTGCGCGATCGTCGAACACTTCGGTGACGCTCACCGCCCGTTGATCCGTCAGATGCACCGGCGCATAGGCGGCTTTAAGCGCCTGTGCCTGCGGTTCGAACGGTTCGAAACCGACCGGCAAGTAGCTGCCTCGCTCGACCACGAGGGTGTCATGGCGGATATTCAAGCGATATCGCCCATGATTGATCTCGCTCAGGAGGTACAAGACTGCCGCTCCCAGCGAGGTGACGACGAAGATCACCAAAATCCAGTTGATCACTTTGCCGATCGATCCGCGTTCAGTCGGTTTCACGATACACCCCCAAGAAAGGCAAGTTGCGATAACGCTCTGCGTGGTCCAGACCATAGCCCACAACAAAGATGTCGGGGATGGTAAAGCCGACGTAGTCCAAAGGAACCTCGACGCGTCGACGCGATGGCTTGTCTAATAAGGTACAGATCGACAGCGATTTCGGCCGATATCCGGCAAAGTGATCCAAGAGGTAACGTACCGACAGACCGGTATCGACGACGTCTTCCACCACGACTACGTGCTCACCTTCGATGCTCGCACCGAGAGCTTTGGTCATCCGTACCGCCCCGCTGGTCTCACGTTCTGCACCGTAGCTCGACAGCTCGATAAAGTCGTTGCGCATCGGGCGGTCGATGGCGCGGGCGAGATCGCTGTAGAAGACGAAGGATCCTTTGAGCACGCCGATCAAGGTGAGTGGAGCTGCGCTGAAATCGGCGGTGATTTCGCGACCGAGTTGGCTTACCCGCCGTGCGAGAGTCGAGGCGTCGTAGACCTTATCGAGGTCAACCCAAGGCTTGATTGGGGGCTCTGCGTGCATCGCTCAAGCCTATGCACTTCAGCGTATTTCGCAAATCTTGCGGCCAAACGGCAGCCGCGGCCCGGGATCCACCGGTCTGTCGTTCGCTTCGCGCGTTTTGTTTCCACCCACGGCCATGCTAACACCGCTCGGATGAGTACCTACGAACGCGGCTCCCGGGGCAGCGGCAATGAATTTAATGTCGACGATCTTCGTCGCTGGGCCAGTGGACAGGGCGCTCCCATCGCCTGGATGTTCATCGCCGCTGGGCTCATCGTCGGCGCTTTCAGCGCCTACTACCAGATAGAACCCAACGAAGTTGGGGTCGTTTTGCGCTTTGGTGAGCATATTGGCACCAGTGAGCCTGGACCCCATTTTCGTATTCCTTTTTGGATCGACCGCGTGGAAAAGGTTCCGGTGCAACGCCAGCTCAAGATGGAGTTTGGTTTTCGCACAACCCGCGCCGATGTGCAGTCGGAATATGACCGACCCGGGGTCGCCGCCGATGAAGCGAAGATGCTGACCGGGGACCTCAATGTCGCCATTGTCGAATGGGTGGTGCAGTATCGGATCTCCAGCCCAGAGAAGTATCTGTTCCGCTTCCGCGACGTCGACGCTACGCTGCGTTTGATGACCGAGGCGACGATGCGGGCCGTGGTGGGAGACCACAGCATCGACGAGGTCCTGACCGGTGGGCGTACGTCGATTGAAAACTTGGCTAAGGAGCGTCTTCAGGAACTCAGTACTCGCTACGACATCGGTATCACCGTTCAGCAGCTTAAGCTCCAGGACGTCAATGCTCCTGAGGCGGTGCATAATGCGTTTCGTGAGGTCGAAGAGGCAAAGCAGGAGCGTGAGCGCGCGATAAACGACGCCTGGGCTGAATACAACAAGGTGATCCCTCAGGCGCGTGGGGAAGCGCAGCAGTCGATAGAAAGCGCTGAAGGCTACCGGGTTCAAAGGGTGAATCGTGCCGAAGGCGACGCCAAACGCTTCAATGCGCTCCACGCGGAATACAGCAAGGCGCCGTCGGTTACGCGGACTCGGCTCTATCTCGAGGGCTTACAGCGGGTGATGCCGAAGGCCAAACAGACCGTGATCGTCGACTCAGACACCAGGAATTTGCTGCCACTGCTGAACCTCAACGGAGCTGGAAAACAACCATGAAGGGCTTAAAGATCGGTGTCGTGGGGGTCGTGGTGTTCGCGGTTATCGTCGCCTTTGCTTCGCTCTACGTCGTCGACGAGCGTGAGCAAGTGATCATCACGCAGTTCGGCGAGCCGGTTGGCGACCCGATCGCCGAGCCAGGGCTTCACGTCAAAGCGCCCTTTATTCAGCGGGTGCTTCGCTTCGAAAAGCGCTGGCTTGAGTGGGATGGCGATGAGAGTGAGATGCCAACACGGGAGAAGACGTATATTTACGTCGATACCTACGCCCGATGGCGTATTGTTGACCCCTTGAAGTTTTATACCGCGGTTGACAATGAGCGTGGTGCTCAGCTGCGCTTGGATGACATTATCGACTCGGAGACACGCAATGTCATTGCGGCACACGATTTGATCGAAGTTGTGCGTTCGAGCAATCGAGCATTCTCGAGTTCGGAAGAGAGTGGGATTCTCCGAGAAGGCCGCGAACGCACCAAAATCGAAGAGGGTCGTGACGCTCTCGCTCAGATGGTTCTCGAGCGTGCTTCTCAGGCCATGCCCGATTTTGGCATTGAGCTGGTCGACGTTCAGTTTCAGCGCGTTAATTACACCTCCGAGGTTGAAAAAAAGATTTTCGAGCGGATGAGCTCGGAGCGTAAGCGCATCGCTGAGTTGTATCGCTCGGAGGGTCAGGGCAAGCGCGCGGAGATCCTCGGCAAAAAGGAACGCGAACTGAAGACGATCAGTTCGGCCGCGTATAAGTCGGTGCAGGAGATCGAGGGCGATGCCGACGCGAGAGCGACGGTGATCTATGCGGAGGCCTACAATCGTGACCCCGCGCTCTACAAGCTTTTGAAGAGCCTCGAGACCTATGAAGAGACCCTGTCTCGGGACTCAACGATGGTGCTCTCCACCGACAGCGATTTCTTAAAGACGTTGGTCAATCCGGACCGCTGACTCGGGCGGTCTGGCGGCGGAAGAAGAGTTTGTGGGTAGTTGGTGGTTTCTACATCCGGCTCTGCTTGTGGGTTTGGCCGGGGTGACGATCCCGTTCGTCATCCATCTCATCGGTCGACGACGAGCCCCGACGGTGCGTTTTGCTGCGTTTGATTTCCTGATGTCAGTCAGCAAGCGACTCGCACGTTGGGAGCGCTTGCGACAGTTTCTTCTCCTGCTTCTGCGCGCGCTCGCGATTGCCGCTGCGGTTCTTGCTGTCGCGCGTCCTACGCCGTCGCAGTCGGTGGTGGCCCCGACTCGCAGTCGTCGCCTCGCGCTTGTGATCGACCATTCAGCGTCAATGAACTACACGCAAAACGGCTCACGACTCTTGGATCGTGCGAAGCGCCTGGCCCAAGACGTGATCGCCGGTCTCCAGCCCGGCGACGCGGTTGTTTTGGCGCTCGCAGGTGACGATGTGCGCACGCCTTATCAGGTTCCTAACGCCGATCTCGCTGCAGTGCGTCGCGCGATCGATCAGGTCGATATGGCCAGTGGTAGCGCTGATCTCGGGGCGGCGATCGAGGTCGCGCTAGCTCAATTGGGGGATGATGCCGCGGGCGTCGAGTTGGTCGTGATCGGTGATCTGGCGCGCAATGGCTTTACCGGGATCCAACCGACGAGCTTGGACCCCCCCCCTCGGGTCCGCTTGGTGGACGCCGCCGAACGGGATGAACCTCGCCCGCTTGGCAACCTCGCGATTGAACGGGTTGAAGTCGCCCGTAGCCTTGAATCAGCCTCGGAGCGCATTTTCATTGTCACCGTGCGAAACTTCGGTGATGAAGCTATCACCCGTCGTCCCCTTGAGTTCCGCATCGACGACAAGGTGACCCAGCGAAGCTTTGTCACCATCGCTCCTCGCTCCACCGAAGAAAAACGTCTCACGGTGCGCTTCGAGGGGACCGGCAACTACCGGGTTGAAGCGCGGGTGAGCCAGGATGACGACGATGGTTTTCAAGATGATGATCGCTACCGTCTGCAGTTGGAGCTGCATCCCGGGGTCCGGGTTTTGGCGGTGAATGGCGATCCGCGCACCACGCCCTACGAAGATGAGCTGTTTTTTATTGAGCGAGCGCTGCAGACGCAGCCTCGGGGAGAAGCGCCCATCACGCTCCAGATCGTCGCGGCGGACGAACTTGCTCTTGCCGGAAACACCATTGATTTCTCGAGCTACGATGCGGTGTTGCTCGCTAATGTAAGCGACTTGCCCCGATCGGTCGTCAGTGGCTTGGAGAATGCTCAACGTCAAGGCAAAGGGATCATCTTCGCGCTAGGACCTCGGGTTGATTTCGAACGGGCCAACGCGGCATTCGCCGATCTTTTACCCATGCCGCTGCGTGATCTCTTCCGCGCAGAGGACGAGGTTACGGGGGCTCCCCCGTTAGCGATCGAGGAGCTCGACGCGAATCATCCGATCTTGTTCGGTTTGGACGATGCTTTTGGTCAAAGTCTGCGCTCGTCGCGAAGTGGGCGTTATTTCAACGTGGACGTCGGTGGTGGATCACGGGCGCGCACCGTTGTTCGCTTCGAAAATGGCGCACCGGCGCTTCTCGAACGAGTCGATGGCGAGGGTGGTCGGGTGCTGCTGTTCACCACGTCTCTCGACGTTGATATGAGTGATATCGCGCTGCGCTCGGCCTTCCCCGCGTTAATTCAGCGAAGCGCGCGTTACGTGGCAGGGGCACTTGCCGCTGGGAACGTGGTTCCTGTTCGGCAAGGAGAGAAGGCCACCCTGCCTCTTCCGACGGGAGCCACAGCGTTGCGGATGCTCTCGCCCGATAAGCGGAGCGAGACGTATGAGATCGACAACGACGAACAACGCTTCGTCACCACCAATCGTCTAGACCGCGTGGGGTATTATCGCACCGAGGTACGAGATAGCGAGTGGCGACCGGTCAAATCTCTCGATGTGCCAGTCAACGTTACCCTCGCCGAGAGCGACTTCATGCCGGTCAAGGTTGAGCGTGTGCGCGAGGCTCTCGCAGGTGAAGAGGATAGCCGCACGATCTCTGTGCGCCTTGCAAGTCGAAGCGATACCGATCCATTCTCTGAACGAGGCCCCGCAACGTACCTCCTGCTCGCCCTCGCGTTGTTCTTCTTGGCCGAGAGTATGCTTGCCTCGCGCGGCTAGCGATCCCGGGCACCAGGGGTGAACCGCCAGGCAGGAACGTGCCAGCGAGTACGTCTTCGGCCGCGCCCCTAAGTCTTCCGGGAGGGTATATCTCCGAAGAAATCCGCTTTCGTCGGGGTGGTGCCCTCTCGCTCGAGACGAAGCTTGCGCTGGTGTCCGCGGCGATAGGCTTTTTTGGCGTTTCGGATCTTCTTGACCTTCGTGCTGGATGCCATGGCTATCTTCTCTCCTCGTTCAATCGGCGGAGTAAGAGACGACGATGCCCGTGTCAAGGTGGCGCGATCGATGTTCGGAGTTACGCCAGCGTGGATTGCAGCCGGGGCGATCTTGGGTGGGTGAAGGAAGGTAAGAGCTGCAGCAAGACCCTGCTGCGACGACGGTCAACTTCCGCTATCCTTCGTGGGTGCCGGTGAGTCTGGGCAGGTTTTCGTTTCGAATGGGTGGCGTTGACGCCGCCGTGCGATACTGTGGGATATGAGGATGGCGTGGTTGGGTTGAGCCGCTCGAGCAGAGCAACGCGACTGGTGAGAACGGGGCATCGAGGGAAACTGCGATTCTCAACGAGGTGGGGACTCTTTATGGGCACTGACGAGGAAATCATGACGGAAGGTGGCATGAGAGGTCTGAATCGACGGGCGTACGGTGGTTTTATCTTGGCCGCGACGGTGGTTTTGGCGGCGGGCTGTGGTTCCAAGGAGAGAGCGAGGTGTAATCCGCAGTGCGACGCTGAAGGGGTATGCATCGATCTCAGCACCGGGAATCGGGTCAATCCGGACTGCACGGTATTTTGTCCGCCAGGGCTCACCTGCGATGGGGACGGCCAAGTGATCCCGGAACCTATTCCGCCTCCCACTCCCCCAGACCCGGTACCGGGGGAAGAAGGTACCTTAGGGCCCGGAGGCATCCGTCGGGGGCTTTGCGAATGCGTTGGTGACGACGCGGTCGACGGCGACGGCGATAATGACTGTATTCCCGATGCGCTCGAGACCGGCTTGAGTGATGTTGACTGCGGCGATCCCGACCATCCCGGGGGCTCGGCGCCCGACAACATCGATACCGACGGTGATGGCATCAACGACGGCTGCGAAGATCTTGATCAAGATGGCCAATACGCGCCGAATGACCCTCAAGACCCTGAGACCAACCCGAGCTGCACCGACAGCGACGGCGATGGGATCCCCGATGGTCTTGAGGACACCAATCAAAACGGCGTGGTGGAGCCTGGGGAAAGTCAGGGCTTCCGCATCGATTCGGACCGTGATGGGATCGCCGATGGGGTCGAAGATCGCAATCTGGACGGTATCTTCGATGTCTTCGAGGGGTGTCCCTTCGATGTGCGCGACGCGCTCGCCAACTGCTTTGACGATGAGGATGGTTCTGATTGCCCGGAAACCGACCCCGCCAGCGATGATTCGGACGGAGATGGAATTCGGGACGTCATCGAGGATGCCAATCAAAACGGGGTGTGCGACGACGACGAAACCTGTGCCTTCAGCGCGGATTCGGATTGCGACGGCGTCGATGACGGGCGTGAGGACAGCAACCGCAACGGACGCTTTGACACCGACGAAACCAATCCGCTTCTCGTCGATACCGACGCCGATGGACTCCGTGACGGACTCGAAGATACCAACGGCAACGGCCGATTCGACGCCACCGAAACCGACCCTCGACGCGTGGACTCGGACCTCGATGGGGTCCAAGACGGTGAAGAGGATCGCAATCTCAACGGGCGGGTCGATGCCGATGAGTCTGATCCCCGCAGCGCCGACAGCGACAACGATGGGATCCAAGATGGCCTCGAGGATAAGAACCAGGATGGGCTCTGCGATTTCACCGGCTTCGGCCCGGAAAATCTCGACAGCGAAACCTGCGCCTTTAATGCGGATACCGATGGCGACGGGATCAACGACGGCGTGGAAGACGCTAATCGCAACGGTTTGACCGACAGCGGTGAGCTTGATCCGCGCAATCCCGACTCGGATTTCGATGGGCTTAACGACGGCGAGGAAGATCTGAACGGCAATGGGGTTTTTGACCAGGTCGATGATGAAACCAACCCCCGCTCGGCCGATACCGATCGCGATGGTCTTCTCGATGGCCTCGAGCTGCGCTGCGGTACCGACCCGAGCAGCGAAGACACCGACGGCGACGGAATCCGCGATGGGGAAGAGGGCGGCGTCGACAGCGACGGTTGCCCAGCAGACGCCCTGACCCCGGAGCCTCCGCCGTCGGAGGGTAGTGAAGAACGGGTGCGGTTCAACGTTTGCTCGGCGCAGAATGTGAGTAACCTGACTTTCGCCGAGTCGCTCAACCGTGATTATCGTTTGGCCTTTGAGTTGGAGCGAGACGCCGAAGGGGTGGAAGGCGAGCCGTATTTTACCACTCAGGTTGGCTTTGACGGCAACGGCGATGGCTTTGACCCCTTGAACAGCCAGGATATTGAGGTCGGTCACGTTTTCCAATCGCCCGCCGGGGTGAACCTCGATGGTGAAGGTGAACCGATCAACCGGGATATCTACGGCTTTGTAGTCGCCCAGGAAGACGGCCGCGATCTGAATGAAATCTTGGACGGGGTGCGCGACGCGCTGGTGGCTCGCGGCGCAACCCAGACCGGTGACCTGGTGGCGCGCGATGCCCACGACAACTTGCCGAACGCTCGGGTGTTGCAAGCCGAACGGCGTTTCGAGCTCGAGCTGAGCGATCCGAGCTCTGCGGTCATTGTGCGTCGTGAGCTCTTGCGCGATCGTGTCTTCAGCGCGACGAGTCTGCTCGGCGGCGGTGATCCACTGCCGTTGAGCGTGCCTGCCGAAGATTTCGTCTACGGCCCGGTGAACTGCGCCGAGGGGAACGAGCGCTGCTTTACCCGCTATACGGTGTCGGTCGCCGGCGTGCAGCGCTTGGACGAGCCGGGCGACAACGGCAACCCTCGCGCCTTTCTTATTCTTGCGCTGACCCCGAACACCAGCGACCTGAGTCCCGAGGAGGCGAGCCGCTACCAAGATCGGGTGGTACGCCTCGAGGACCTGACCCGTGGCACGGCGCTAGCGCGCTTTGCCGCCCAGACCGGCACCGCTTGTGAGCGCGAAGATCAAGCGCAGGCGAGAGCCGATGTCCTCTGGGTTATCGACGACTCCCGTTCGATGCAGCAGATCATCAGCCGGATTCAGCAAGCTGCAGCGGCGACCCAAGAGATCTTCAGCGCGAACACCAACAACGTCGATTACCGCATCGCCATGACCACCACCAACCCGTCGCCGACGGCGCGGCAGATCTGCCCGCCAGAGTGCGGTCCGGCAGGTCTCGATAGCGAGGGCAATCTCTGCGACGGCGCTCCGAACGCGATCAGGCCGACCACCGAAGGCGGCGTTTTGGGGTGTATCAATATTTGTCCCGACAACTGTACGGCGTCATGTGGCGACGCGTCTGCCGGAGCAATCTGCGACGTCGATGAGTGCTTCGGCAGCTGCACGCCAGCTGATGAGATAGCCGATGCGGTCGCCGACAGCGCGGCCGACTTCCCGCTGCCCGGTGGTGCCGGGACCTTTTACTACGAAGACAGCCGCTACCTCGATTGCAATAGCTTGGATGGCTCGGGTGGTCTTGATCGCTGCGACCTGCCCGAGTTTGGTGGTGAATTCGACGCCTTTTACGCCGCCGGTAGTGGGACGTTGACTGCGAATCAGGGGTTTATCGGCGCGGACGTTGACGACCAATGCCTCGGCGCGTTGGCCACGATGGATCTGTCGGCCGACACCGCCGACGCAAACGCCGCCGAAGCGACCTGTGAGCGCCTTACGGAGGTTTGCGGTCACGGTCCGACGGTCTTGGCTTCTCAGATGTGCGACCTGATCCGCCAGATGGGTGGAGTACCCAATATCGTCGATGGATCGCCGGATCCGACCTCTCAAGGTCGCCGTTTTCACTCGGCGTCCGAGCACGGGATCCTGCAGGCGCGCCGTTTGCTGAATGGTATGAGCCGCGTCCCAGACGACGGCTCAGCCACTCCACTGCAGCTCCGTGACGGCGTTCCGGTGGTCACGATCTTCCTCTCCGATGAGGAAGATTATTTCTTTAAGGACGAATGCCACGCACCCGAGGGGCTGGCTGCGAACAGCCCCATCTTTGCCGACTTCGCGTCCCCAGAGGTGGATCTGATCCCGTTGCCCACCCAATGCCGCTATGAGGACGGTGATCCTCGTAGCCAAGAAGCCTGCTCGATGGAGTATTGCGCCGGTCTCGGATTCTCTTTCGACGTCCCTTCGGGCTACGATCCCACGGCGGCTCCGAGGCCGCGCGAGGCTTTCACCGACTTCACCACCCAGTGGCGGGATTTGAGCTCCATTGCCGAGTGTTCCGAATGCGCTGTCGACCCGTGTCGGCTGCAAACAAGTCAAGCTACGTGTAGCGGTCCCCAGATCACAACCTTCAGCGATGGCAGTCCTTCGACGGTCAATGCGTGCGCCTGGGATGGTTCTCAGTGTGTCTCGGTTTGCGAGGAGTTCCCCGACGATAGCACGTGCGAAGCCAATGATGCGTGTCTGTGGGACCCGGTGATCGATGCGGCGAACTCGAACCCCGATGGGGAGAGCGGCGTTGCGTCGTGCCGCTTACGCTATCCGCTCAACGATTGCGCTGCGTGTAAGCGCTTTACCCGCCGCGAACAAAGCGTCAGCGGTGGTGGTAGCGGCTCGACCGATCTGATCGGTTTCAACGACCTTGGTCCGGTCTACGCGGTCGTGCGAAATGCCGGCGCGCCCGGTGCGCCCAACGATACCTGTGGCGGGGGGGGGCCGACTTTCGGTCGCGGTGATGGTTCGGCCTACCGCGAGCTTGCCGAAGAAACCGAAGGTCGCACGCAGGATGTCTGCGCTGATGATTACACCCCGTTCGTCCGAGAAGTCGTTCGGGACATCGTAACCCTTTCAGCCCCTTACCCTCTCGACCAAAACGCGATCGCGTCGACGATCCGGGTCGGGGTTGCTCGGCCGAGTGGCGGAAGCTTCGATTTCTTTGAGGTACCGCGGTCTAGCACCTCGGGCTTTGTTTTCGATGCGGGCACCAATTCGATCGGATTTATCAGCGACGTCGGAGACGATCCGGAAGATTTTCCAGGCGCCGGCGACGTTGTCTACATCTCCTATCGCTCCTGGGAGACGGTACCTTGCGAGGTATCGTGCGGTTCGGATGAATTCTGCGTCACGTCGATTTGTCCCGATGATCCGAGTGAGGGCGCTTCAGGTGCGAGCTGTACCGAGGATACGGATTGCCGGTTCAACGAACGCTGCGATGGGGGAAGTTGCGTCCTGGAGTGCAGCGATAGGGGTCTCGTCGATCGGTGCGAGCCTCAGCCCTGTGGTCCCTGCCAGCAACTTGTTGCTGGGAGCTGCCAAGATCTCGACGACACCTGCGGCTGTGTGACCGATCCCACGACCAGCAGCGTTTGTTTGGACTCGAGCAGCTGCCCTGGGGGTTTTGTGTGTCCTGAAGACAGTTGCGCGTGCACAGCGGTGTCGAGTTGCGATGACCTTTTGCCCGATGCGGGTTTAGAAGACGGTGAGCGCTTCCCCGATCGGGGAAGCTGTGAGGCCTTCGCGGACTGCTGTGACGCCATTGCGCTTGAGGATCAAGTATGCGGCACCTTAGATGCGACTGATTGCGGCACAGACCTGAATTGCTTTTTGGATAACGGCGTTTGTCGAACCCGGCAGGAGCTCTGTTGCCCGTCTGGTGATGAGATCGCGTGCCGACCCGATGGCGACACCTCGTCGTTTTTAACCGAATGCATCGACCAGGGCTGCGAATGCGCTTTCGCACCGCCAAATGGCGCTCAATTCTGCAGCAATGACGCCGACTGTTTTGTCGGCTGCGAGGAGTTTGATGGGCGCAGTTGTCCGCCGGGGTGCGAGGTTCAGGGCGGTGTTTGTGTCGATGCCGGCAGCTCGAGCGGGCCAGAACCGCAGTTCCAGCCGCAGCGCTGCCTCAGCGAAGATGAGGTCGAAGCACTCGGGCTTCCTGCTGGCCGCCTCTGTGGTTGCAACGAGACATTCTACACCTGTAACGAGAACACCCAAGATGGCTGCGGGTGCGTGCCGGTCGCGTTTTAGACCGACGGCCGAGCGTGACACGATCGACTCGAAGCGACGCTCACGCTAGGACTGTCCTCTATAAGGAGACCGAGCAATGGCGAAGCGAAGCCCCGAGCGTATCACACCGCGGGCGGAAGATTATGGCAAGTGGTACCAGGATGTGATCCGTCAGGGGCAGCTCGCCGAGGCGGCCGAAGTCGTCAAGGGTTGCATGGTGATCAGGCCTCATGGCTTCGCGATCTGGGAGAAGATCCAGCGTGAGCTCGACGACCGATTTAAAGCCACGGGTCATCACAACGCTTACTTCCCGCTGCTCATCCCGGAAAGCTTTATCCAACGCGAAGCCGAGCACGTGGAGGGTTTCTCCCCAGAGCTCGCCGTGGTGACCCATGCGGGGGGGCACGAACTCGAAGAGCGCTACGTGATTCGGCCGACCTCCGAGGCTATCATCGGCCATTTTTTCTCGCGTTGGATCGAGTCTCATCGGGATCTCCCACTTCTGATCAATCAGTGGGCCAATGTCATGCGCTGGGAACTTCGCACGCGGATCTTCCTTCGCACCAGTGAGTTCCTTTGGCAGGAGGGACATACAGCTCATTCCACGCACCATGAGGCCCAAGAAGAGGTGCAACGGATGCTCGGGATCTACGCCGATTTCGCCGAAGAGTTCATGGCGATGCCGGTGGTCAAGGGGATGAAGACCGAGAGCGAGAAATTTGCAGGTGCCCTGGCAAGTTATTCGATTGAAGCGATGATGCAGGACGGCCGTGCCCTTCAAGCGGGCACTAGCCATGATCTCGGGCAGAATTTTGGCAAAGCCTTCAACGTGCGTTTTCAAAACGCCGATGGCCTTATGGACTATGTCTGGCAGACGAGCTGGGGGGTGTCGACACGTCTCATCGGCGGGCTCATCATGACGCACTCCGACGATCAGGGTTTGGTGCTACCCCCGCGCCTGGCTCCGATACAGGCGGTTGTGATCCCGATCTATGGGAAGGGCACCGATGAGGCTCGAGTTCGCGAAGAGGGGGTTAAGCTTACCCGAGAACTCGAGGACGCCGGCGTGGCCGTCGTTTTCGACACTCGCGACTACAAACCCGGCTTCAAATACTTCGAGTGGGAGCAAAAGGGAGTACCGCTTCGTCTCGAGCTCGGCCCGAGAGATATCGACAACGCGACGGTTGCGCTCAAGGGACGTCTCGACGAGAAGAAGCGATTCGTCGACCGAGCTGGAATTTCCGCGACGGTGAGCAAGGCCCTAGCGTCGTTGCAAACGACACTCTATGACCGCGCCTTGAGGTTTCGCGAGGATCACACGATATGCGTTGACAGCTGGGACGATTTTCGTTCGGCTTTCGAGCACGATCCATTGCCCTTCGTCATGGCTCACTGGGATGGGACACCGGAGACCGAGGCGGCCATCAAGGAAGAACTCAAAGTTACGATTCGGACCATTCCATTCGATAGAGGGCGCGAAGTGGGAGCCTGTATCAAAACCGGGCGACCTTCGGCTGGGCGCGTGCTCTTTGCCCGTGCCTATTGAAGTCACAAAGAATCATTGGCGTCCGCTCTCAACTCGCTTCTCGATAATGAAGCGAGAGCCATTGAGATGGTCGCGGCAGTAGAGGGTGACCTCCAGTATTTCGATTGCTCCGTCGCTCTTGACGGTGCGCTCGTTGACTTGCCGTGGACGGACCCCCTGGCAGGGTGGCGCGAGCTCGATAAATATTCGAAGCTCATCGGTCGAGCTCACCTGAATGGGTTGGCGGCTAGAGCGGCCATAGCCGATCACCCGGTCGACCCAGAGCGCCGAGAGGGTTGCTCGCGCACGGTCGAGCCGAGAGGCGAGTTCAAAGCGCTCGATGAATTCTCGGTCGACATCGTGGCGTCCGACCTGGGTGCTGGCGACCAGTAGGTCCTCGGCAATCACCGTAAAACTCATCAATGCGTCGGCGCTTGCATCGATGTGGCCAAGCTGCGCCTGACTGACATAGACGTGCCAGTAGGCCAGTGCTCGACCGGAGTCGTACAGGTCGCCGGTTTGGATCGCTGCGCTGAACGATTTTGCGGCCGCGGGATGATCTGCCTGGCGGAAGCTGGAAAAGGCGCGTTCGAGATGGGCGCTTGCTGAGTCGTGATCGCCGCGGCTCTCAGCGCGTTTTGTCGGCTCGGCAGTCGGTTCGGTTGATGCGGGCAGCGCTGTTCGCGTGGAGATCGTGCTCTGGGATGAACTACACGCGATCACGGCGGAAACGGCTAAGATCAAGGTGTTATGCATCCCGTTCAACGACTTTCTCGATGCTTAGCGTTCCCACGACGGCAGAATGTGGCGACCCCCGAGTCTCCACTGTAGAGCTTGATAGGCAGCTTCGCATGGAAATTTGACCACGCGGTGGTCTAAATCTGAGGTTAAAACGCCTCTGAACGATTAAAGATCACCGCAGTGTCCCCAGCACCCGAGATTCCAAAGTCAACACGGATCACCGTGCGTTGCTCTTTGTCGAAGATGCCACGGAGACCTCCTCCGGTGGTAAACGTAAAGCTGCCGTCACCGCCGACGCTATTGGGGCCCGCGATGTTGGCGGCAGAGAAAAACCCGGCGGCGTCAATGCGCCAAAGCAGAGGAAGCCGATATTCAATTTGCGCGGTCGAATAATAGTTATCTCGAAAGCGTCCACGAAAGTAACCACGCATCTGACGCGGGCCACCCAATGTCGGAAGAGCTTGAAAAGGACTATCCCCCAAGACGTATTCTCCGTAGAATTGGGCCGCGAGGACGTGGGTGCGGCGGCTATCCCACAAGGGGATCGTGGTTCGAAAGAGCGGAATGTAGTGACGTAGATCGATTGCCAGGCGGGCAAAGCTTTGATTGGGGCTGCCGGCGAACGCCGGGAACATCAAGAACCCTGCCCGATAATAGTGGCCACGGGTTGCCGAGTACTGAGAATCCCGCCTGTCAAAGACCAGCGTTGGCCCGAAGCCGTTCAGCAGTTCGCCGGTATCACCGGGTACTTCTCCTTGGTTGAGGTAGTTCGTGGAAGGTCGCGGCGGATTGGGCGGGATGCCTAGACGGATAACTTCAAGGCGATCGAGCTCGTGGCGAAGACCGAGAAAAAAATCCGGGAGCAGCCGGCGCTGAAATTCAGTGTCTAAGTAGATGCGCTCCTCGGTATAGTCCTGAATCAAATCAGGTGCCTGATTCCCGAGGCCGTAAAAGCGATTGGGAAAGAAGCGAAATTCATAGCGGCTGAGCAGCGCGTAGCGACTGTCCTCGAAAAAAAAGCGGGGTTCGACCGCGAAAACCGCTTGATTACGAGTTGTGTAAGCTAACCGCAGAGAGACGCTCGAGGGGCGTGTCTCTTGGGTTTTGGCCAAATAAAACGAGAATAAAACCAAAGCACCAAAGCCCAGGTTGGTTTCCTTGGTGGAGAAAGGTCCTCCGGCCGGGACCCAAGACCAGCCATAGGGATCGTTTTTTTCACGGCTGGGTTCTGAGGGCTCCTCGGCCGAAGCGTCGGGTCGGTTCGCGGGTCTCGAGGTTTGGCCTCCGTGGGGCCCCGTGTCGCCTGCATGGAGCGGGCGGGTGCCGGGGGTTGCCGTGGCGAGAAGGAAGGCAAGGACAACGACCGGCACCCTAAAAACCTTGCGGTTGGCCCGGGTCATTCCATGGTGTTACGGATCGGCGGTGAGGGCGAATCAGCGAATTTTTGTGGCTGGTCATCGGGGCCTCGTGGGCTCGGCTGTGGTGCGTTCCCTCAAACGTCACGGTTTCCAGGAGCTTGTCACCCGCACACGAAGCGAGCTTGATCTCTCGAACACTTCGGATGTTGAGCAGTTTTTTAGGACGGTCAAACCTCACCACATCTTCTTGTGCGCAGCAAAGGTAGGCGGGATCTGCGCTAACTCACGTTACCCCGCAGAATTCATCTCCGCCAACCTTGCCATCCAACAGACGGTAATTGAAGCCTCGTATCGTCACGGGGTGGAAAGACTTCTTTTTTTGGGTTCATCGTGCGTTTACCCCCGCGATTGTCCTCAACCGATCAGGGAATCGTATCTGCTCACCGGCCCCCTCGAGGTGACCAATCGACCCTATGCCGTCGCCAAAATCGCGGGCATTGAGATGTGTCGGGCCTTTAACCGCCAGTACGCCACCCGCTATCTCGTCGTGATGCCTACCAACCTCTATGGCCCGGAGGACAACTACGACCTCGAAACCTCTCATGTCTTACCGGCCATGATTCGTAAAATGCACGAGGCGAAGATCGCTGGTCATGATTCGGTGGAGCTTTGGGGCAGTGGAGCGCCGCGCAGGGAGTTTTTGAGCAGCGAGGATATGGCGGATGCATGCGTTTATCTGATGAACCTAGACGCCCGGTCCTTTGACCGGATCTTGCGGGGTGATGATGGCGCCGCGCTGATCAACGTCGGAGTAGGCCGGGATATTTCGATACGGGATCTGGCGGCGCTTGTCGCCGAAGTTGTTGGATTCGAAGGCGAGATCCGATGGGATACCACGAGGCCGGACGGTACGCCGCAAAAACTTCTCGATGTTTCCCGACTATCACAGACCGGTTGGGTGCCTAAGATCGAACTGGCCGAGGGGATCCGTCGAACGTACGCTGCATTCGTTGAGAGGTGTTCAGCTTCACCAAGCACGGTGGAGTGAGAAATTCAGTGATGATGATCTACATCCGAGTTCCTGTTGGCGTCGGTGTTTCCCCCAAGTCACCCGATGTTTTCCGCGCCGGTTAGACGTGCTCAAGCCTTAACCACGTTTTCTTTCGGCCCGCTGACCGTGGCGGTGGCGTTTCGTGTATCGACGACAAGCGACGCGTGACGCACCAGGAGATCGTAGTCGACTTCTGGATGATCCGTCACAATAATCGCCGCATCGTAGCCTGAGATATTACTCGGTGTCAGTTCAATAGAACTCAGTTCGAGCTGATAATCGCGCTTCAGTGGCGCTGTTTTCACATGGGGGTCATGGTAGTCGACGTGGCAGCCACGCTCGTAAAGGAGCTCGATGATCTTGAACGCCGGAGATTCGCGGGTGTCGTCTATGCCTGGCTTGTAGGCGAGGCCCAAAATCAAGATGCGAGCGTTGCGGGTGGCGACTCCTCGGTCGTTTAGCCCCTCGCTGGTTCGGGCTACGACATAGCTCGGCATAGCGGTATTGATCTCGCCGGCGAGTTCAATAAATCGGGTCGAGAGCTCGTACTCCCGGGCCTTCCAGGTCAGGTAGAAGGGGTCGATGGGAATACAGTGGCCGCCTAACCCAGGACCCGGATAAAAGGGCATGAAGCCGAAGGGTTTGGTAGATGCGGCTCGTATAACGTCCCAGACATCGATGTTCATCCGGTCGCAGACCACCTTCAGTTCATTGACCAACGCGATATTCACCGACCGGAAGATGTTCTCAAAGAGTTTGGTCATCTCGGCTACACGGGCGCTATCGACAGGGACTACATCATCGAAGCCCTGACGATAGAGCTGAAGAGCGTAGTTCTGACATTCAGGAGTCAAACCGCCGACGACCTTAGGAATTTGCCGGGTAGAGAAGTTGGCGTTGCCCGGGTCTTCGCGTTCCGGCGAATACGCGAGATGAAAATCGTGGCCGGCTCGCAGACCGCTGCCTTCCTCTAACCACTCGCGCAGCGGACCATCGGTGGTCCCGGGATAGGTGGTGGATTCGAGCACAACGAGTTGGCCGCTTTGGAGATAGGGCGCGACGGTACGCGCCGTGCGCTCGACGTAGGTCATATCCGGTTCACGGTGCGGGTTGAGCGGCGTGGGGACACATAGGAGCAATGCATCGACTTCGGCAACGCGGGCAAACTCGGTGGTTGCCTCGATGGTACCCGAGTCTCGTAGAGGCTGAATCGCTTGCGACGGTATGTGTGCGATGTAGCTTTTGCCCGTGTTCAAAATCTGGACCTTGGCCGCCTCGATGTCGAAGCCGAGGCAGCGGATCCCGCGCGTGGCGAAGGTGAGCATGAGCGGGAGGCCGACGTACCCTAAGCCCACAATTCCAACCTTGGCGTCTGCGGCCCGCAGTTTATCCGAGAGCGTCTCCCCCATGGCAGGTCTGTAGCGAAAACCGGATGCCGAACCAAGATAGATTTTTGGGTACAACGTTGCTGCGCGCGAGGCCTTCAGGTGGTTTGTGTCTCGTCGCAGTGGCTGATCACCCGGCATTGAAGTAGGAAGTAGCGATGGCGAGGCTTCTGATCGTCAGCCAGGTTTATCCTCCCGATTCTGCAGCTGTAGGCCAGTACTTAGCTGATTTTGCCGAGTTCTGCGTTGCCGCTGGGCGAGAGGTCACGGTCCTGACTTCGTCTCGGGGCTACGAGAATCCGGCGAAGCGCTACCCTCGTCGGGAGCTTCGGGCAGGTGTTGACGTACGCCGCCTGCCGGGAAGTTCCTTCGGCAAGGCTTCCCTTGCTCACCGTTTGATAGGCGGGATGAGTTTGATCAGCCAGGCTATCATGCAAGGTCTCAAGGTTCCGGACGTCGATCATATCCTGATCAGCACGTCACCACCCCTGGCGGCTTTGGCCGCAATGGCCATTGGATCGGCGCGTGGGGTGCCTTGGAGCAGTTGGGTGATGGATGTGAATCCGGATCAAGCTGTGGCGATGGGCCACTTCGGGAGCGCTCACCCTGCCGTTTATGCCTTCGATGCGTTGAACCGCGTAGCCCTGCGTCAAGCCCGTCACGTCATCGCGCTCGATGAGTTTATGGCGACGCGACTGGCCGCGAAAGTCGCTCGACCGATTGAAGTGATCCCACCTTGGCCTCTGGACGACCGTGTTCGATCGATAGCCCACGAAACCAACGATTTTCGCCGCGATCGGGGGTGGAGTGACAAGGTCGTGGTGATGTTCAGCGGCAACATGAGCCCCACAAGCCCCGTCGATACCGCCGTCGACGCCGCCTACGCGATGCAGGAGCGTGATGATGTGCATTTCGTTTTTATCGGCGGCGGCCAGGGTAGGCGCAGCCTCAGAGATCGTTTACGACGGCGACCGCTCCCCAACGTCGAGCTCCTCGAGTACCAGCCGTTGGATATGCTGTGTTATTCCTTGTCCGCCGCAGACCTTCACGTTGTGACCATGGGCGAAGCCATGGTGGGCATCACACATCCGTGCAAGGTCTACACCGCGATGGCCGTCGAGCGACCGCTCATCGCCATCGCACCCGAGCGCAGCCATGTCGGTGAGCTGATGACCCGTGGTGGAGGGTGGAGAGTGGATCATGGCGACGTCAGAGGCTTCGTCGCCGCGGTTGATGAGTTCATCAAACTCAATGGTGAAAAACGAGCTGCCCTGGGCGCCCAAAATCGCGCCCTTCTCGATGACGGCTTGAGCGCCTCGACGCTGCGTCTTCGGTTGGCTGCGCTCCTCGAAGGTAGCTGAAGTGCGTCGCCATACACGGGCCGTCTCGCTCGGCTGTGAGGTTGATTGGCGCCTAGTTCGACTCGCCGGCATCGATCAAAATACGGCGGAGGCTCGCTTCGAATACATCGACCATACGACGCACGCCGTATTCCTCATCCACGGTGAGTTCAGGGTGGGTCGGGCGCCAGGCGATTTGAAGCATACCGCAGTGCGCGGCGCCCAGCTTAAGCACATAGCGGCGTCGATGATGGTGCGCTGAAAGATGGTTTTCGTGGCCATGGCCGAGCTCGAGTGTGCCCGGAACAATGGACGGGTCAGAAAATGCCAACCACAGGTGGGTCGACGACGCATCGATGGCGCGTGATGCGTCACAAAAACGCGCCCACAAGGTTTCGACGCTACTCTCCTGGCTCAGCGAGGCCATCAGTTCTCGGCGGTACTCGCGAAAACGCGAGTTGAATGCGCGGTAGTCGGAGTCGCGCAAACCCTCTTGGCAGCGGGAGTCTGGCTCGAGATAGCCGAGCCACCGCAAGAAGACGGCGATCCCGGTTGCCGCCCCCACCAACACCAACGCTGCGAAAAACCCGCGGAGCTCAGCGATCAACAGCGCCACGACCCCGAGCAGCAAGGCGATGCCCCACAGGACCAACACCGCCTGACGATGAGAAAACCCGCGCTTCAGCAATTGATGGTGAAGATGGTCACGGTCGGCTACGAACAACGGTCGTCCTCGATTCAGGCGGCGTGAGATCGCTAAGAACGTGTCCATGATGGGAAGACCCACCACCAGGATCGGAATCAGGAAGGCGACGGTTGCGCTACCTTTGGTGTGGGTTTGCACCGAGGTTACGGCCAGAACGTAGCCGAGGAACATCGAGCCTGTGTCGCCCATAAAGATTCGAGCCGGGTTGAAGTTGAAGGCAAGAAAACCGAGCAACGCACCACTGAGTGCCGCACTAAAGAGCATCATCAGGACATTTTCGTGCAAAACCGCGCCGACAAAAGTCCCCAAGGCGGCGACCAGACCGACCCCAGCGGCCAAGCCATCGAGTCCGTCGATGAGGTTCATCGCGTTGATGACCCCGACGATCCACAGCACCGTGATAGGCAGCTCAAAGAACCCCAACGTCAGCTGCGTATCGAATGGTGTCGTGATCTCGCTGACGCGAAATCCGACGCTATAGAGAGCGATAGCGACGGCGAATTGTACGATAAATTTCTGCCGAGCGTTGGCTCCTGTCGTGTCGTCGAGTACCCCGAGCGCGGCGATCGTTAGACCTCCAGCAAAGAGGCCCCAGACTTTGGCGGTATCCTCGACGAAGATTCGGCCGACCTCCGTATCCAGGACCACCAAGCCGACGAGCGGGACGTAGAAGCCGATGGCGATCGCCACGCCTCCGAGCCGAGGCGTAGAGCCTTGATGGACCCGGCGTGCATCGCCGCGCTGCGTGTCTACGACGCCCATCCGCAGCGCGAGACGACGTACCAGGGGAGTCGTCGCTAAGGTCACAGTGAGTGCGCTCAAGAACGCTAGCGCCGTCGAAATCATAGGCGCGTGAGATTAGCGCACGCGGGCTGCGATCGTTAGTCGAAAACACATCCTAAGCGTCGAACGGGTCAGCCGAGGCGGAGGCCTTCGGTGCGCTTGACGATCGTGCTGTCGCCGTCTCCGCGGGCCGTGCTCGCCCGGGCCGTCGGGTACTTTAGCGGAACATGGGTCTTGAGTGCCTCTCCTCACTGCGCTAGCTTCCCGCCCGTGAAAACTACGCTGCGCGTCTTCGCTTTTGTCGCCCTGTCCATTTCACCGGTCTTCACGCTCCAGGCTCAGGTCTATGACTTTGACGGCTTCGACGAGCCACCCCGCGCGAACGAGCCCTTAGTCACCGATCGACCGGATATCACGGAGTCGAGCCTGACCGTGCCGGTCCGGCATTTTCAGCTCGAGTCGGGGATTCAATTCGATAGTTTCAGAAATAACGACGAAAGTGACATGCGTCGGCTGAGTGATATCTTCGGTCTCCCCACCAAGCTTCGCTACGGTATCCTGGATAACTTCGAGGCCCACGTTGAGAGTACGCTTTTTAATCGATCGAGTTTCGATCTGCCGACTCAGGCTATGGGTTCTGACGACGACGACAATGCTAGTGAAAGCGAAGGAGGGCTGGCCAACCTGGATATCGGTGGCAAGGTGAATTTCATTGATCAGCCAAACGGTAGGACACCGAGCTTTGGCACAATAGTCGCGATCACATTGCCGGTCGGCAATGACAATGTAGCGTCGGATACGACGCGGCTTCGCGCGCAGGCCCTTGTCGATTGGGATCTTCGTTCGTGGTTGAGCTTTGGGGCCAACGGGGGGTTCTCGCTCGCCTTGAACGACCGCGACTTCAACACTGATTTCCTTCTGCTCTCCGGCTCCTTAGGCCTTCACCCTGAGAATGCTCTGCCGGGCGTCGGTTTTTTCGCGGAACTATTCGCCCAAGTGTCTCTCGACGGGGATTTTGGCAATAATGCTGGAACCACGTTAGGGGCAACGTACCTCGTGAATAACGACTTTCAGCTCGATGCCTATATGCGATTCGGTTTTACCGACTCAACCCCCGACGTCACCGGAGGCGGGGGAGCAAGCTTCCGTTTTTGAGCGTGAGCGGTGGTGGGTCGCGCTGGTCGCGAGGTTAGAAAGAGGGTGCATGACCCCACCCGTGCGAGACTTCTTTAGACTTTCGGTTGGTCTATTCTTATTCGTGTCGTGCGCCTCGGCTTCCCGCCCCGACGCTCCAGGTCTCCGAGAAAGCACGATTGTACCCGCCAGCACCCTCGGTGTTGGGGATGTCTTCGAACTTCGGGTTTTCGATGAACCTCAATTGAGTGGCATTCACCGAATCGACTCGGACGGGGCCGTCTCTATTCCTCTCGCCGGTCGGGTGGACGTCTCCGGCTTGACCCCAAACGGGGTGAGCGCAGCGCTTGAGGTTTTGTTTTCATCGTATCTCACAGATCCTCACGTCTCTGTTTTTGTTAAAGAATTCAATTCGAAGAAGATTTATGTTTTGGGTCGGGTCAAGTCGCCGGGAACCTTTGTTTACGAGTCGGGTATGACCGTGGTGCAGGCGATCACGTTGGCGGGGGGATTCGACTCGCTAGCGGAAAAAAACGGCACCTACGTCACGCGCATCGTGGCCGGTAAGGAACGTCAGTTCGAAGTCCCCGTGGAAGATATCGGCGAGGGACGAGCCAAAAACTTCGCGTTAAACCCGGGTGATATCGTCTACGTCCCCGAGAGTCTTTTTTGATTCTTCGATACCAGACGTACTTCTCACGATGGACCACGCGCAAGACGTTGCGCTGCACCGTGATCGGCGTGCTCTTTTTTCTGGTGCTGAGCCTCGGCGGCTCCGAACCGAGTGTGAACGTCATGGCCTTAGCGCTCCTGACTGCAGGAGGGTTGGCATGGGGTTGTCGGTCGCTGTCCGGTCACGATTTCAAATCGATTCTTAGTCCGCCGTTGCTTCTCGTGGCTCTTGTTTTGTGCACGACGCTGGGCCAACTCCTTCCTCTCCCGCCGTCTTTGGCCTCGATGCTATCGCCCGAGGCCGTTCGGCTCTATCAGAGCGCCACCGAATCGAGCCCAAGGTGGATCCCCTTAAGTGTTGATGCGCCAGCGACGGCTCACGAAGCGGTGAAGCTCGCCATCGTTTTTTTGGGGGCGTTTTGGAGTGGTGAACTGTTCAACAGACGCTTTGCCGAACTGACAGGTGCCATCGTCGTGGCGGCGAGTACCGTCTTTGGGGTTGGGGTTTGTCATCTCCTTCTCGGTGCGAAGACGGTCTACGGCTTCGATCTGATCCCGACCGCCTTTCCGACAAGTTTCATCAATCCTAACCACGCTGCGGCCTTTCTCGCCATGGGGGCGTTGCTCGGAGTAGGCCAAAGCGTCGCTAACCGAGGACGGTTGCGTTATGCCTGGGGTAGTGCCGCCGTGCTCTGTGCTGTGGGCGTGGCGCTGACGCTTTCGCGTGGCGGGATTTTGGCGTTTGTGCTGGCGGCTACCGCGACCCTCGGGTTGATGCGGAAGCGAGCGCGACTCGATCGTCAAACCCTGCTTGGCGTTCAAATCGGCGCGCTGTTTAGCGTCGCCATCGCAGCGTTGCTGACCTACGGCGCTGTGCTGGAGGAGTTCTCGTTCGAGCGCTCCTTGGACTCCAAGAGTAAGCTTTGGAAAGCGGTGCCGAGTCTTCTCGGTGATTATCCCTTGACCGGCATCGGCCGTGGAGCGCTCGGGCGGGTTTATTCAGGTCATCAAAATTTTGTGATGACCAAGACCGCAACTCATCTGGAAAATGAGTGGCTTCAGATTTTTGTCGACTGGGGAGTACCCATAGGCTTGGCTGTCGTGTTGCTTGTATGCCTGACAGCACGTCGTGTCGCACTCCAGCTTGGAAATGATCCTCTTCGAATCGCTAGTGCTGGCTGCCTATTTTATCTCGCGCTTCACAATACCGTCGACTTTAATCTCGAGATGTCGCCGGTGGCACTCGCTGCGGCCATGCTCGCGACCGCTCTGGTCGCGTCAAAATCGACCAAACGACGACGCGCTGATCGCAATGCGATCTGCGCCTCGCACAGCCGTGGAGCTACGTTGCTGGTTTTCTCTCCGGCGGTGGTTGGCATCGTATGCCTCATTGTTCTTGGTCCGCCTGCGGTCGCTTACGCTATCGAGCGTGACACTGAACGGTTGAAGACAATCGTAACGTCTGGAGGGTCAACTCAGGAACGCGATAATGTCTTGATGCGCCATCCTGCAGACTTTATCTTGCCGTTGATTGTCGCCGAGAGCCATCTGAAGCCGGGAGGCGATGCGATTGAGGCACTTCGATGGATCAACCGAAGCATGCTTCGAGCTCCATCGGCACCGGCGCCTCATCTGCTGGCCGCTCGGACGCTCTGGGGCGTTGACGTGCGCCAGCAAGCCATGCTCGAGTATCGCCTAGCGCAGGAAAAATCAGGGTCGACGGGCACATGGATTCGCGAGGTCGCCAATTTGTCCGGCACACTCGACGAATTTGAGGTTTTTGTCGCTGATGACTCGGGCAGGCGCATGCATCTCGCACGGGAGTTGATCCGCATTAAGAAGCCCGAGGTCGCCGAAGGGCTCATTCAAGACAGTCCGGTTGCTGATGAGCCCGACGGGCTCGAACTCAGAGCCGACGCGGCCTATCGTATGGGCGATTATTTCCACGCTCGCACACTCGCTCGTTCATTGCGGCAAGTGAACCCGGCGCGCTTGGAGGCTTACCGTCTGGAGGCTTCCGCACTGATTCAGCTCGGACGTACCGCAGCGGCCGAGCGTCTTCTTCGGCAAGGGCTCGAAAAAATTGGGCCATCGAAGTCGCTGATGGGTTTGTTGGTCAACTGTCTGATTCGCCGCGGGGAGATGGGTGAGGCTCGAAGGACCGCATTGCAGTTGCTTCGGCGTGGCCAAACCACCGGAGCACAGCTCGAAGCTCGCCGCCTGCTTGCTGCACTATTCGAGGCGGAGGGTCGTCTTTCGCGCGCCCTCGAAGAGTACCGACGAGTTGCTGAGCTTCGGCCACAGGATCCCGATGTTTTCGTGAAGATCGCACGCCTTCGGAAGCATCTCGGTGATCTTCATGGTGCCCGTGAAGACGTACAGCGGGCGCTGGAGCTTCGCAAAGACTACCCGCCAGCGGTGGCGTTGCGAGAGCGACTGCTCGATCTGCCCGAGCCACACTCGCCATCGAAGGCTGGCGGGCTCGCGATCCCCAAATAAACGGTGGAACGGCTAAACGCCGCGGTCTTGGCTGCTTCCGTGCTCCGTGACGTACGGGTTTTGATAGTAATAATAGTACTGATAGTCGTGGTGGACGTTTCGACGATTCTGGAGGTCGATGTCGTTCAGTACCGCGCCAAATATCCTACCGCCTACGTCTTCGATACGCCGCTTGGCGAGCTGCGCCGAGGGAGAGGTGGTCATGTTGGCATGGATCACCAAGACCACGCCGTCCACCATCGAGGACAGGACGAGAGGGTCAGTGACGGCTCGGACCGGTGGTGTATCGAAGATCACCCGGTCATAGCGTTCCCGAAGCTCTTGGAGCAGCGCAGCGAAACGCTCGGTGTGGAGGAGTTCAGCGGGGTTTGGCGGGACCGGGCCGCACGTGATGAGATCGAGGCCTTCGACACCGGTGAATTGAATAACATCGGAGGTCGTCGATTCGCCGACGACCAACGTCGAGATCCCTATGGCGTTGCTGCGATCGAAGCTCGTATGAAGCCGAGGCCTACGCATGTCGGTGTCGACAATCAAAGTCTTTTTACCCGATTGGGCGGTTACAACGGCGAGATTGATCGCGGTCGTGCTTTTTCCTTCGCGAGGCGAAGCACTCGTGATCATCAATAGCCCGGCTGGTTTGTCCGGCGACATGAACATCAGGTTGGTGCGGATGGTACGCGCACATTCTGCAAGCGCAGAGCGCGGATTGTGCAAGATGTAGCGGTCGCGTGATGCCGCACCGCCATCCGGACTCTCCTCGCGAGGCGGCTTGATTTTCGGCACAACGCCGAGCAATGCAACACCGACGGTCTGCTCGATTTGATGTTCGTTGGTGAGGGTGTTGTCCCACAGGTCAGCGCCAACCGCGAAGGCCACTCCGAGAAGCGACCCGATGATCAAACCGACGGCGATGTTGACAAGCGGCCGGGGGCGGACCGGCTCTTTCGGGGGCTTTGCTGCTTCAAACCTTCGAACATTGTTGACATTGAGTAGCGTGGTGAGGTCCGTTTCTTTTTGACGTTTGAGCACCAAGTTATAGAGCGATGAATAGTTGTTGGCCTCGCGCTCGAGTCGCCTGTATTCGATTTCTCGTTTGTTGATGTCTAAGGCTTCGGTTTTAACCTCCTCGATCGCCTCTTTAAGTCGCCTTTCGGTTTCCTCGGCAGCGAGGTAGCGCTGCTCTTCGGCTTCAAGAATGTTCTCGATCTCCTGCTTTAAAGCCTGCTCGATCGCTGCGATTTTGGTCTGGGTTTCGATACGGCTCGGGTAGCGCTCGGTGTAGCGGATGGCCAGCTCCGCTTCTTTTTGCCTGAGCTTGGTCAGGACACCCTTCAGACTTTGCACAACCGGGCTGCTGACCACGCTTTCGAGCGTGTTGGCCAACGCGCCGTCATCATCCTGTGCGGCTTTGACACGATGCCTCGTCGCTTCAAGAGCGATTCGATCGGCGCGGGCTTGGCTTAGACCCGAATTCAACTCGGCCAATGTTTGAGAGACCATCGTTTGCCGATCTTCGAGGGATACCGAAACGATATTATTTGCCTTTTTGAAGTCGTAGAGTGCGAGTTCGGCATCGGCGAGCTTGCCCTTGAGTTCGGAAAGCTGGTCGGATAGCCAATCAACGGCCGAGCGAGCGGCAGTGGTTCGCAGATCGAGGTTGTATTCGGTGTAGGCATCGGTGACGGCGTTGGCGATCAGCGCGGCGTTTTCCGGGTTCGTATCATCGACCACAATGGCAACGATCCGGCTGTCATCTGCCGCGTTGATTTCGATGCGTTCTTGGATGAAGTTCTCGGCGTCAAAATCGTCGAGAGCTTCGAGCATCGCTTCGCGATCCGAGACGTCGTCCAGCCCGATCAAGGTGAGTTTGTCAGCGAGCTCGCGATCGATTCCGTCAAGAGCCCCCTCGCGGGGTCGAGTTGTGCCGTCGATACTCTGATTGCGAAACCAGCGCGCAAGTTCTCGCTCGTCGATCTCAAGCATGGCGACGGCACGTTTGGCCACGGGCGCGCTCTTGATGATATCAAATTGAGTTTCGTAGTACTGTTGAAGACCGAGATACCCGTAAGCCGTTGGGTTGTAGACCTCAACCACTTCGTCATCGAGATAGTTGGGGGTATCGAGTTCAATCAAAACCCGTGAGGATGCTCGATAGATCTTGGGCGAACGAATCGTGGCCAACACCGCGATGAGCAGTGATGCCGCGATAGTGGAGATGATCACCCAGCGTCGTCGCTGGAGCAGCTGCCACGCTCGACGGATGTCAACTCCAGAGTCGGGGTCAATTCCGCCCCCGTCAAAGACCGGATGAGGTGAAGAAGTCGCGGGTGAGGAGGGGGCGTTTTGCACGATGCTTAAAGACTCGAGCGAAAGTAAGCGAAGGTTTGCGACAGACCGTCGTCTAGACTGATTTGAGGCTCCCAACCCAAGAGTGTTCTCGCGCGTGTGATGTCGGGCTGGCGTCGACGGGGATCATCCGAAGGTAGGGGATGTCGCTCGATGTGGGCTTTGTCGCCCGAGAGTTTCACCACACGCTCGGCGAGTTGGCGTATGGTGTATTCACTCGGGTTGCCAAGGTTCACGGGTTCGGTTTCGTCGCTCTCCATCAAGCGGATGAGCCCGTCAACGAGGTCATCAATGTAGCAAAAGGAGCGCGTTTGAGACCCATCACCGTAGAGCGTCAACGGCTCGTGCCGGAGAGCTTGCACGCAAAAATTACTCACCACCCGTCCATCGTTCGCCAGCATGCGAGGACCGTAGGTGTTAAAGATCCGAGCGACACGAACATCAACCTCATTCTCGCGATGATAGTCGTAGAACAGCGTTTCGGCTAGTCGCTTGCCTTCGTCGTAACACGAGCGGCGGCCAACGCAGTTGACGCTGCCCCAATAACTTTCGGGTTGAGGGTGTATTTCGGGGTCACCGTAGACTTCGCTGGTGGAGGCTTGAAGAATTCGGGCGCCGACGCGCTTGGCGATTCCGAGGGTGTGCAGCGCGCCCAGAACATTGGTCTTCACGGTCTTGACGGGGTTGTGTTGGTAGTGGACCGGGGAGGCCGGACAGGCGAAGTTGTAGATCCGGTCGACTTCGATCAGATAAGGTTCAACGATATCATGGCGAACCAACTCGAAGTTGAGTGAATCCATCAGATGGGCCACGTTGGCCTTGCGCCCGGTAAAGAAGTTGTCCAGGCAGACGACGTCATGACCCATCTCTACGAGTCGGGTGCACAGATGCGAGCCGATAAATCCGGCTCCGCCTGTAACTAACGTTCGATACATATCACGCCCGCGGTCGGCCGATCCCGTGGTACACAAAACCCTGCTCGCGAAGCTCGACCGGGTCGAATTGGTTGCGACCGTCGAAGAGGACAGGCGTACGCATTGCCGCTTTGATACGAGCGAAGTCCGGATTGCGAAATTCACCCCACTCAGTGACGAGCGCCAATGCGTCGGCATCTTCGACCGCATCGTACATCGTGTCGGCGAGTTGAAAGAGGCCGGGGTGGAATTCATGAGCATTGCCCATCGCCTCCGGATCGAAGGCGACTACGTCGGCACCTTGGGCCTTCAGAGCACGAGCGATCGTGAGCGAGGGTGCCTCCCGAATGTCATCGGTACGCGGCTTGAATGCGATCCCCCACAAGGCGATCCGTTTGCCGCTGAGTGACCCTCCAAAGTGTTCGATGATCCGTTGAGCGATCAGGAGTTTCTGACGCTCATTGACTTTTTCAACCGCATTGAGAATCTCTGAGGGGACTCCGAGTTGATCAGCGAGTTGAGCCAAAGCCTTAACATCTTTGGGAAAGCATGACCCTCCGTAGCCCACGCCCGCGTAGAGGAAAGACATCCCAATGCGCTTGTCGGTACCCATGCCGCGTCGCACTGCGAGGATGTCCGCACCGGCTTGCTCGCAGATCGCGGCGAACTCGTTGATGATCGAAATTCGCGCGGCCAACATCACATTTGAGGCGTATTTTGTCATTTCGCTGGAGCGCGCATCCATCAGTAAAAGGGGGTGCCCGTTTCGAATGAAGTCGGAGTAGATCTTCTGCATCACGTCGGCGGCACGCTCACTTTCTACCCCAATCACGATGCGATCGGGGCGCATGAAGTCCTCGACGGCCATCCCTTCCTTGAGAAACTCGGGGTTGGAAACCACGTCGAAGGTTGCGTCGACCCCACGGCTTTCGATCGCCTCGTTGATGATACCGCTCACCTTATCGCACGTGCCCACGGGAACGGTGCTTTTGACTACCACGGTGATGTATTGGGACTCCCGAAGCGAGGAGCCGATCTCGCGAGCGACGCCGAGCACGTGCTGAAGATCAGCCGAGCCGTCTTCCTGGGGTGGAGTGCCGACGGCGATGAAAATCACCTCGGTATCGCTCAGCGCTTCCTGAAAGTTCGTGGTCAAGGTTAAACGACCGGCCTTGACGTTACGACGAACCAGCTCCTCAAGGCCGGGTTCATAGATCGGAAGCCGATGTTCACCGCGCAGCTTCGCGATCTTCTCCTCGTCCACGTCGTGGCACACCACGCTGTGACCCATGTCGGCCAGGCAGGTACCTGTCACCAAACCGACATAGCCGGTGCCTACTACACTGAGTTTCATCGTAACACTCCCATCAATAGAGTCTTGCGCGGTTGGCCAGGCGCTTTGAGGGCACCATCAATCGTTTCGACGCTCGTGGATCACCGGCCGATAACCCTCGACTTGGCGGCGTACAAGTTCAACATCGTGGTCCACCATCCGTCGTACCATGTCGTCGAAGCTGAGCCGTGGCGCCCAGCTTAGGGTCCGGCGAGCCTTGGTGGCGTCGCCACGCAACTGGTCGACCTCGGTGGGTCGGAAGTAGTGAGGGTCGATTTCGACGTAGTTGGACCAATCCAAGCCGGCGTGGTCAAAGGCGAGCTCGACGAACTCCCGCACCGAATGCATCTCCCCGGTGGCTACGACATAGTCGTCTGGCGTTTCATGTTGGAGCATTAACCACATGGCCTCGACGTAGTCCGGGGCATATCCCCAGTCGCGCTGGGCGTCGAGATTGCCGAGGTAGAGTCGCTGTTGAAGGCCGAACTTGATGTGGGCCACCGCGCGGGTCACCTTTCGGGTCACAAAGGTTTCGCCGCGGCGCTCGCTTTCGTGGTTGAAGAGGATCCCATTGCAGGCGAAGAGCTCATAGGCCTCCCGGTAATTGACAACCGCATGAAACGCGAAAGCCTTGGCGCAGCCGTAGGGACTTCGTGGGTAGAACGGCGTACGCTCGCTCTGGGGTATTTCCTGAACCTTACCAAAGAGCTCTGAGCTCGACGCTTGGTAAAAGCGCGGTGCGAGCCCGACTTCGCGGATCGCTTCCAATAGGCGCAGTGTGCCCATGCCGGTCACATCCACCGTGTACTCCGGGATATCGAAGGAGACCCGCACATGGGATTGGGCGCCGAGGTTGTAGATCTCGTCCGGTGCAATGCGCCGCAGAAGGTGATTCAAGCTCGATGCGTCGCTGAGATCGCCATAGACGAGCTTGAGCGGTGGATCTTCGTGGGGATCGCGGTAGAGATGGTCGATACGCGTGGTGTTGAACGTCGAGGCCCGGCGAACCATCCCGAATACGTCATAACCCTTATCGAGCAAAAACTCGGCGAGGTAGCTCCCGTCTTGCCCGGTGATCCCGGTGATGAGCGCACGCTTGGCCGCCATGTCTCGAGCGTCATAAAGCCAAAGGCCGGTCGATTTGAAGCTCTCGCCGACGATCTGTCGTCCAAAACGTCCGGTCGATGCCCCGGCTACCCCTCCCCCGGCGAGCTTGGGGGCTATCACGAAGCCACGGCCCGACGGTGTCAGCGTGGCTTGCCGAGCGCGATAAACATGCGCCCACCGCCTCGTCCTATCTTCACCCGCAAAAGACGCTGGTCGGCACGTTTGGCAATCTCCACGAACTGCCGCGCCCGGGTAATGTCGCGACCGTTGACGCCGTGAATCACATCGCCAGGTTGCACGCCGGATCGCTCGGCAATGCTGCCTTCTTCGACTTGGACAACCACCACGCCATCGACGTCGTTGAGGTTAAAGCGTTGTCGAAGCTGCGGGGTGATGTCCTTGATCACGATGCCGAACTTAGGGCTGGGCTCAATGGGAGCTTGGGCCAGCGGTTTTTCTTGCTGGCTTGGGAAAGCCGACATGGTGATCTCCAACTCCAAGCGTTTCTCATTACGCCAGATCCCCACCGCTACTTTCTTTCCGACCCCGGCCATGCTGGCGTAGAGAGGAAGATCGCTCGATTGCTGAATGACTTTGCCGTCAAACTCGAGCACGACGTCGCCTTCGTGGAGGCCTGAGCGGGCAGCCGGCCCGCCGGGGACCACTTGACTGATCAAAGCACCCTCGGTGCGAGTCAAACCGTAGCTGCTGGCGAGCGCCTCGTTCAGCGGCTGGATGCGAATGCCGATCCAGCTGCGAGCGTAGCGACCTTTTTCGTTCAAGTCGGGAAGCATCGCCTTGACCATATTGACCGGGATGGCAAATCCGATGCCGGTACCGGCAGCGTTGATCGCGGTGTTGATGCCCACCACTTCACCCCGCATGTTGATCAGCGGACCGCCTGAATTTCCTGGATTGATCGCCGCGTCGGTCTGAATAAAGTCGTAAAGTCCTTGGCGTCCAGAGGGCATGACGTTTCGTCTGCCCTTGGCCGAGATGATGCCGACCGACACCGAATGGTCTAATCCAAAAGGGTTGCCGATCGCCATGACCCAATCCCCAATCTCTGTAGTGAGCGAGTCTCCGAGCGGTACTGCGGTGATCTCTGGAATGTCGTCTGTCTTGATCAGTGCGACGTCGTATTGAGGAGCAGCACCCAGAATTTCGGCTGTCATCGTGCGCTCTGAGCCGTCGGCGAGCAGGAAGCTGACCTCGATGGACGAGGCGTTGTCGACAACGTGATTGTTGGTCAAGATGAGGCCATCGTTGCGGATCACGAAGCCGCTACCTAAGCCGCGATTGCGAAATTGCCGCGGCGAAGGGCCACCCCAGAAGCGCTCAAAGAACTCTTGTTGGCCTCGATTGTGTTCGCGCTTTTCGACTTGAATACCGACCACCGCGCCCAGGGTTTGCTTCGCCAAACTCTTGAAGTCCGGCACCGTAGCCAGGGCCGGTGCCGCCTTGTCTTTTTCGAGCCAAAGGCGATCGCTTCGAGCTTTTGCAACTGGGGTGGCCACGACCATAGCCACGAGGGCGACTCCAAGGTGTGTTCTCATCATGGGTCTATACTACGTCAAAAAAACGCGTCGAAAACCTCTGGGGGCCACCTACCGAAAAGCCCTCATCGCGCGTTGCGCCCGCGGATTGCGAGGGTGGACATCGCCTCTCTCGAGATCGACGTCGAAGAGGTACGCGTAGCGGCGCGCACCCTTATGCGCTACGGCTCGAACCGAGCGCAGGAACCCCGACGAGGGCAGCGCCACCCATTGGATCGCTCGAGGGTCGACGGCAGCGTCGGCAACCACCGCTTCGGCAAGGGTGGGCTGGCTCGGATCGGGGCGATAAAGCCTCGCCGTGCGGACCGCGTCGCGGGAGTTATCGCGTTCGTTTAGGGCACGGACTCCGAAGTGCGCCATCAACCCCAACAGCACCAAACCGAGGAAGGTAACGACGGCTACCCTGGGATCGCGTTGCTCAGGGGTAGCGACAAAGCGCTCTCGGGTCATGGTTTCCCCAATCGCTCGAGGCCGACCGGCGCGCCTCGCCGTATCCGGATCGAATCGGTGATAGGGCTTGGAACGCTAATCCAAGCTCAGTCGGCTTTGGAACGAAGTAGCGATTCGAGCCGAGCGCGATCTTCTTCGCTAATTTCACCGACCCCGTCGGCCTTGCTGCGGTTGAGTTCGGCTTCCAGCTGAACGCGGACATCATCACGAATCGCGGCGATTTTATCCTGGACGACGGCAGAGCTCCAAATATCATCGACGTGACTTGCGACGGATTGGCCGCCGACGTCAACTAGGAACACGGTGAAGACCAACGCGCACAGCAACGCAAACGCCATGACGGCTTTGAGCAACGAGAACATGGTTTGAACGCTAGCGCGACGCACCTCATCGGGCAAAAATCCCGCTGCGCTAACGACACGATGCCGCCGGCCCGAGCGTTGATCGGCCGCAGAACCCCTAGTTGGGGCTCATCGACCGGGCAAAAGCCGGGCGTCCAGTGAGGCGTTGGCTGTAGTTGACGAGAGCCGGGTGTTTAGGAAAAAGATCAAAGTGCAGCGCCCAACCGATGGAGCCGCCGAGGATGATGTCGACAGCGGAGATCTCGTCTCCGAGGAGGAAGGCGTCGGTGTTTTCGAGGCGACTCTCCAATGTCTTCACCACCAGATCGACATTCCCCCAGCTGCTCGATGCTCGCACGGTTTCGAATCCTGTTCTTTTCTGGATCATGGCCGGTTCAATGCAAGCTGCTTGAAATACCATCCAGCGCAGGTAGTCGCCGCGTTTCGGATCATCCAAGGCTGGTGCCATCTGCACGGCGTCGCGATAGCGGTCGGCGAGATAGATCGCGATGGCCACAGTTTCGGTCACTACCGTATCACCGTCCACGAGGATCGGGATCTTCCCCATCGGATTGAGCTCCAGAAACTCGGAGCTTCGCATCGAGCCATCCTCGTAGCTGACCGACTCCACGTCGTAGTCGAGAGTGAGCTCCTCCAAGAGCCAGCGGATCAGGGTCGCTCGAGACCGAGGATTGAAATAGAGTTTAACGGGCATAAAAATAAAGTCACCCACGGCCCTGGAGAAGTCAATTGTCGCGTCCCGGTCTGGGCTTTGCGGGGAGCGTTGTGCCACGCTGGTCGACCTTGACGTGGTGAGTCTGCCGCGGTGAGGCGATTCTGGCGGGTCTATCGTGTGTACGCTGCTTAGCGCGCTTAAATCGCACGTTCTCCATTTTTTTGGGGAAAACACTCGGCCAGTACTGACCGAGCTACCGCAGACAACCCGTTGCAACGCTGTTTGGTGTTGGCACGCTGATCGCTACGCTGATGAAGCCGCGCCGCGAGTCGGCCTCAACGAGGAGCTAACGATCATGGGTGGTTTTGCACGCGTCGGTACTGGAATCATCAGCGGAGTCGAAGCGCTTCCGGTCACCGTTGAGTGTTATCGTGGTCCAGGTCTCCCCCAGACCTCCCTTGTAGGCTTGGCTCGTGGCGCGGTCCGCGAGGCCTTGGTCCGCGTGCGCTCTGCCATCGGGGCGAGCGGTTTTTCTCTCGGCAATCGACGTATCATCGCCAATCTCTTGCCCGCGGAGATCCCGAAGGAAGCAAGCTCGATCGATCTGGCGTTGGCTATCGCGATGCTCGCGGTGACGGACAACATCGGTGCTCGGGTGGGGCAGGGTGCGCGTTTCTTTGGTGAGCTCTCGCTTTCCGGTCGGGTGGAGAGCAGTCGCGGGGTGGTGTTGGTCTCGGATTTGGTGCGGAAAAACGGTGAGTGCGAGATCTTCGTGCCACGGGCCAACGCCGGCGAAGCCGCGCTGATTCCGGGGGTGCGGGTGCACCCGGTGGACCACTTGAGACAGCTCATCGAGCATCTCCGGGGAGAGCGAGCCCTTGAGGTGGCGACCGAGCGGCCAACCGAGTCTGAAGCCATTGCGACCACGGATCTCTCGGAGGTTGCTGGACAAGCGCGTGCTAAGCGTGCGCTATCGATCGCCGCCGCCGGTGGGCACAATGTGTTGCTGATCGGCCCGCCAGGAAGTGGCAAAACGATGTTGGCCGAGCGATTGGTCACGCTCTTGCCGCCGCTGAACGCCGAAGAGGCGACCGAGCTGACGCGTATCTACTCCGCGGCCGGCATGCTTAGCGAACGCCCGTCGATGGACCAAGCTCCCTTCCGATCGCCGCACCACACGGCGAGCTATTCGGCGCTTTGTGGCGGGGGCACCCCGATCATGCCGGGAGAAGTTACGTTGGCGCACCGTGGGGTTCTCTTTTTGGACGAGCTCCCAGAATTCAGCCGCCGGAGCATCGAAGCGCTTCGAGAGCCGTTGGAAAACGGTACCATTCATGTCGCGCGAGCACGGCAGCGCGCCAGCTTCCCCGCTCGTGCCTTGGTGATCGCGGCGATGAATCCCTGCCCCTGTGGCCATTATCAGGGCGATTTTCTGCCGGAGCTTCGTCCTTCTACGCGAGCAGAGTCCCACAGCGACGCGCTCGGTTGGGGTTCTACGCGCCGGTTTCGAAACGTTTGCGTATGCGACTATCGTGCGATCCAGCGCTATCGGAGTCGGGTCTCCGGCCCCGTCCTCGACCGAATCGATCTCCACGTCGCTGTCGAGCCCGTGAACTTTAGAGATCTATGGCGGGATTCCGACAGCCGACGTGACCCCCTAAGCTCGTCCGGGCTGAAAGACCGGGTGCGGGTAGCTCGTGAACGTCAATGCCGACGCCTCGGCTCTGGGCGCTATAACGCGTCTATGACCGGCGATGAGCTTCAGCTCCACGCTTCCTCGAACGACGCAGGCGCGGTCAGCGCGTTGGAGCGCGCCATGGAGATCGACTGTCTATCCAGCCGAGGCTTGTCGCGGGTGAGGAAAGTGGCGCGAAGCATCGCTGACCTCGATGGAGCAGACGAGCTCAGCGTCGCTCATGTCGAGGAAGCGTTGTCTTTTCGGGTCTTGGACAGGACCTCATCTGCACCGGCTTTGTGAAGCTGTCGCTTGAATGACTTGAGGCAGCTCGCGCACGGAAATCAACCGCAACTGTTGACATTCGATCTCGCAACTTGAGCTCCGAGCGCGACCCCTAGACGCTGCCCAGCCCATACATTCAGCTCGCGCGGCTAACGTCTCGAGCCTGCAAGCCTTTGTCGCCCCGAATGACGGAGTATCGAACGCGATCTCCCTCGGCGAGGGACTTAAATCCGTCCACATTGATCGCCGAGAAGTGTACGAAGATATCTTCGCCTCCCCCCTCCGGCGTGATGAATCCGAAACCCTTCGCATCATTGAACCATTTTACGGTTCCCGTTTTCAGCTCCTCAGTCGTCATACTGCTCACTGTACACTCCCCATAGTGTGCTAATTCGGCTGTTGCAGACTTGCGCCGGTGGCTTTAGCCTCACCGAAATTCGAGAGGCAACCAAGTGTCGACAACTCCACTAAACCGCCTCTCTAACCGGGGCGACTGGCCGGCGCAAGACCTGAAAACCCCATAGTAACTCCGTCGTTCCACTCCGGACGATTCACGCGACGGAAATCAGTTGTCCCAAGAAGCACGGGAGGGCTATGCGTCGCACTCAGCCAGGCGATGTTTAAGCTGAAATGAGACAATCGAGCTCCGCGCAGTGAGCATCGGCGATCGCGCAGAGCTCCCGGCGAGCTTCCGCCTCCACCTCTTTTGGGGCGCGGCTACCGGTGCTCGTGCTGAGCAGATAATAGCACTTGACTTTAGGCTCGGTACCGGAAGGCCGAAGTGCCACGCGAGCACCTCCGTCGAGGTGATAACGAAGCACGTTACTGCGTGGCAGCTCGAGCCTGGAGCCCCCTGTACCCCGCTCATAGCGTCGGCCGTTCAGAAAGTCTTCGTGCACCACAACGTTATGTCCGGCGATGACCGCCGGAGACCGAGCGCGAAGCCGGCGCAGGAGCGAGCGGGTTTGATTCGCCTCAAGAGCCAGGCTTCGCTGCATGGTAACCACAACACCATAGTGACGATAGATTGCGTCAAGAGCGTCCACCAGGGACCATCCGATAGCACGGAGCCTGGCGTGAAGCGTTGCCACGGCGACGAGCGCACTCACTCCATCTTTGTCGCGAACCAGGTCACCGATGCAGTAGCCCAAGGCTTCTTCATAGCCGAAGATAAATCGCTCCCCACGTGCCTGACGTTCGATGCTGCCACGGGCGATCCATTTGAAGCCTGTGAGTGTCTCAAAATAGCCTGCTCCGACGTCCTTGGTGATTTTCTCGAGAAGCGTCGCTGAAACGATGGTTGTGGCCACGGTACCCGTCGGTGAGGCGCTATGGGCTGCGACACGTACTTCATGACCTTCCCTCCTGGGGATGCGCCCTAAAAAGTAAGCGCCGAGGAGCGTTCCAAGTTCGTCGCCGGTCATGATGCGATAATCACGCCCATCGGCGACTGCGACTGCGACGGCCAGGCGATCACCATCTGGGTCGTGTGCGAAAGCGATCTCCGCCGAGCATGAATGCGCCCGGGCAATGAGAGCATCGAGCGTGCCGGGTTCCTCCGGATTGGGGAAGCGCACCGAGGGAAACTCGGGATCCGGTCGAGCCTGGGGACCGACCACGTGGAGGGTGTTGAAACCGTAGCGCTCAAGAGTGCGGCCGGTGAGCTCCAGTGCGACGCCGTGAAGGGGGGTGTAAGCGATCGGAAAATCCCGACGCAGGTCCTTGGGTATTGGGATCATCGCTTCGAGCCCGGTAAGATAGCGCTCGACGACGTCATTTTCGACGATGCTTATCCGTCCGGTCGCGTGGTGGTGGTCAAAATCCAGGGGTGGAAGTTCGCCGGCGGCCACCGACGAGATCGCATCGCTCACATACTGATCCCACGGCTCGACCAACTGGGCAGCGCTACTGCCGTAGGCTTTGTAGCCACTGTAGCCCGGGGGGGTTATGACTCGCGGTGATCACGACGCCTGCGCTTGCTCTCAAGTACCTAACCGCAAAGGCGGCCAGCGGCGTCGGCACCGGCTTCGGGAAGAGGAAAACCTGAAACCCCTCTTCAGCAAACGCGGCGGCGGCATCTCGAGCGAAATCGATCGAGCGATGGCGGGCGTCGTAAGCGACCACGGCACGGCTCGCGTCAGCTTCGCGCTGCCGCGTGACGCGGGCAAAGGCGAGGCTGGCCTCGATGACCACCAGACGATTCATGCGGCAGGGACCGCCACCCAAGAGGCCGCGCAAACCGGCGGTGCCAAACCGCAGGCGTTCGAGGAAGCGCTCCGAAAGCGATCCATGATCGCCGGCAGCTAGAAAACCCTCAATTTCGTCGCGGGTTTCGGGGGTCCGGGTCTCGAGCTACCCAGCGTTGGATTTGCTCCTCGTTCACAGGTGAAGGTCTTTCGGTACTTCCATGCAAAACTCAAGTGGACTCTCGCAGGAGATCGAGATTGAATAGCAGCCGGGAGCATGCGTTGATCGAACTCACAGACGTTGGGCGACGCTACGGAACCACCTGGGCACTCGCTCACGTGAGTTTAGTACTTCCGCCGGAGAGTATCGTCATTGTTACAGGACCTAACGGAGCCGGTAAAACCACATTATTGCGCGTGATGGCTACGGCTGTGCGCCCGACTATTGGTCGAGTGAAGATCTTCGGACACGACACGCGCCATGATCTCGATCGGGCGCGGCGTCAGCTCACTCTGCTAACCCACGACAACCATTTCTACAGCGATTTAAGTGGTTTCGATAACCTCGGGCTTTACGCCTCGTTGAGGAGGGCGCCGAGGAGTACTGTGGATGATTTACTGGCGGAGGTCGGTCTTGCCGAGGCCGCAGGCCGTTTAGTGCGCGATTATTCTGCGGGGATGAAGCGCCGCCTAGCTTTGGCGCGGGTGCTGTTGGCCAAGCCTAAGCTTGCGCTTCTTGACGAACCTTTCGGTCAGCTTGATCCCGATGGCGTGGCTTTGATGGAGCGCTCGGTCAACAAACTCCGCGAGGAGGGTGCGACGGTTGTGATCTCGACCCACGACGTCGAGCGGGGGAGGCGCTTGGGTGATCATCGTGTGTTGGTGGAGGCCGGTCAGCTCGCCCGACCGCTGGAGCGCCTCGCTATATCGAGTCAGGAACCGCTCCCGCCCGCAGGCCCCCGAGGCGGGCAGTTAGGTGCATCGCAGTGAGCGTCGCGCATGCTGTCGTCGTGCTTTTTGCCAAGGAGCTTCGGCTCGAATGGCGAGGTCGCGCGCGCCTGGGAGCAACGGCGTTTTTCGCGGTGTTGACCCTCCTGCTGTTTTCTTTTGCCGCCGGGCCCCGGCCAAAACTCCTGGCTGCTGGTGCGGCTGGTTATCTTTGGCTCGCGCTTGTCTTTGCCAGCACCCTCGCTCTGGCGGAATCGGCTCGCATCGAAGAAGAAAATCGCGCTCTCGAGGGGTTGCGCCTCGTACCGGTGCCTCTCGGCGCGGTCTTTTTGGCGAAGGCTGGGGCGAATACGCTTTTTTTGGCACTGTTGACGCTCATTGTCGTGCCCCTGGCCGTCGCTCTCTACGATGTTTCGGTGGTGGAGGGCTTTGCCGAGCTCGCTGTGGTGATGCTCCTCGGCTGCGCGGCGATCGCCGCGCCGGGGACGCTTTATGCTACCATCGCCACGCAGGCTGCAGCCCGTGACGTGCTGCTCCCGTTGCTGCTTTTTCCGATTATTGTGCCCGGCTTGATCGCCGCGGTGCGTGGCACCGAACTGGTTCTCGAAGGCGATGCTATGGGAGCTCTAGGCTCCTGGACATCTCTCCTGGTGGTTTTTAACGTTTTGTACTGGATTGTGTGTACGCTGTTATTTGGCCGCGTGGTCGAGGCCTAGCGTTCATTGGGCGCCTCAGACGAGAATCAGCGCGAAGGCGTGCACGGCGAGGGTTCGAAATGAATAGCGGGGTGAAAAGCTCATGAGTCGAAGTCGCATGGTCTCGCTGATTTTCCTGGGCATCGGTGCCGCGATGTTGGCCTTTGGGGCGTATGCTGGCTTGAGGCTCGCGCCGCGAGATTCGATGATGGGGGACGTCTATCGGATACTCTACGTTCACGTCCCCGCCGGATGGATAGCGTTGCTCGCTTTTACCGTCAACGCTGTCGCTTGTGTCGTTTATCTTCTGAGTTCGGGTTTGAAGAGCGACGCGATCGCCGAGGCCACCGCTGAAACCGGCGTGTTGATGGCCTCGTTATCCCTGATTACGGGCAGCATCTGGGCTAAACCGACGTGGGATACCTGGTGGACCTGGGATCCGCGTCTCACGAGTATGGCTGTGGTTTGGCTCGCTTACCTGGGTTATCTCACGCTCCGGCATCTCATCGAGTCGCCGGAACAACGAGCAACCCTGTCGGCTGCAGCGGGGATCCTCATCGCGGTCGGCGTACCGATCGTTTGGTACTCGGTGAAATGGTGGAATAGCATTCACCAAGCGCAGTCCAACCCTGACTCGGTGAGCTCTCCTATGGCGTGGGTCCTACGCCTCAACGCGGTTGCATTTCTCTTGGTCTGGCTGGCGTTTGTCATCGCACGCTACGCGATCGCGCGCCGGGAGCAAGTTCGCGCTTTGGCTCCACCGCCAGCTGCTCGGGCCACGCCGGCGGTGATCCCATGATCTCAGGGGGATGGACCTTCGTGTGGGCGGCCTACGGCGTGACATGGCTGGCGTTCCTAGGCTACGGATTCTATGTGTTCGTCCAACAACGGGGGGAAGGGGAAAGTCGATGAGCCCGAACGCGAAACGCCAACTCACCGCCCTCGGTGCGATTGTGGTCGCGGCCTCGGCTCTCGGTTACATTGCTCTCGGCGATATCGACGAAAATCTGGTCTACTATTGGGAGCCTCAGGAGTTATTGGCCCGGGGCGAAGCGGGGATCGGGAAGTCAGTGCGCCTTGGGGGCGTGGTGAAAAACGATTCGGTTCGCTACAACGAGGACACCTTAGACCTTCGTTTCACTGTCGGAATTGCGCCGGAATCGGGGGATCCTGCGATCGAAGTCAACGCGACGGGAGCTCCTCCCCAGATGTTTCGCGAGGGGATCGGGGTGGTGGTCGAGGGTCGATACGACGGTTCGGTGTTTCGCGCCGAAAGGGTCCTCGTCAAGCATTCCAACGAGTACCGCGCGCCCGACGACCAGGATGTGGATGCCGCTGAGCTCGCCGGAACCCTGGTCGTCGAGTGACTGGCGTGTCTGAAGCTCTGTCGACTCCGAGCCCGGAACAAATCGCCTCGGCACGGCTCACCGCTTTCGCCGAATGGGCAGCCAGGCACCACGGTGCCCCTTGCGGCACCGACTACAGGGCGCTGCTCAGCTGGAGCCTGCGCGATCCGGGTCGGTTCTGGTCGGCGCTGACCACCTGGGCCGGCGTGGTGAGCTACGGCGATGCCTCTGCTGAGCGCGCGCTTGTTGATGCATCGATGCCCGGTGCCACCTGGTTTCCGGAGCTTCGGTTGAACTACGCCGAAAACGCCCTGCGCTTTCGAGGAGACGCGCCGGCAGTCATCACCCGTGACGAGAGTGGTGACGAACGCGTTGTTTCGCGCGACGAGCTTCGGGCGCTGGTCTCGCGTGCCCGTGCCGGACTGCGAAACGCCGGTGTGGGTTCGGGTGACCGTGTCGCGGCCATTTTGCCCAATCGTCTCGAAGCGGTGGTCGCCTTCCTCGCGACCGCCTCGTTGGGTGCGGTGTGGTCATGCTGCAGCCCGGAGTTCGGCGTCGCGAGTATTCTCGATCGCTTCGCTCAGATCGAGCCCAAGGTGCTTATCGCCGTCGATCATTACCGCTACGGCGGGCGGCATTTTGATCGGCGCGATGCGCTAGCCTCAGTTGCCGCGGCCCTTCCGAGTCTCAAGCTGACCGTTATCGCTGCGGGTTCGTCGGATCATGCCTCTCAGACGGCCGCTGCGATGGGTAGCAATGGCGGTTTGGCCACCACCGATTGGACCGCTTTCTTGGAGTGCGACGAGGAGTTGTGCTTCGAATCGGTGGTTTTTGACCACCCACTTTGGATCCTCTACTCGTCGGGCACGACGGGCTTGCCGAAGGCGATCGTCCAGGGCCACGGGGGCATCGTCCTCGAACACGTGAAGGCTCTCGCTCTTCACAGCGATCTGCGCGAACTCGACCGCTTTTTCTGGTTTAGCACAACAGGCTGGATGATGTGGAACTTCCTCGTCGGCGGTCTTTTGGTCGGCGCCACGGTGGTGCTCTACGACGGCCATCCGGCGTGGCCCCATGTCGATACTCTTTGGCGATTGGCCTCGCAACTCGAGGTTAAGCTCTTCGGGGTCAGCGCGCCTTATCTCATCGCCCAGCAAAAAGCCGGTGTACAGCCTGGTGCGTGCTTCGATTTTAGCGCGCTCACCCGTGTCGGCTCGACCGGGGCGCCGCTTCCTGCAGACTCCTTTCGATGGCTGACACGCGAGGTGAAATCCGATGTCCAGGTGGCCTCGGTCAGCGGTGGTACCGATGTATGCACCGCTTTTCTGCTGTCTTGCCCGTGGCTGCCGGTCCATGCCGGAGAAATTCAGTGCGCTGGCCTGGGGTGCGACGTACAGCCGTGGTCACCGGAGGGCCAGCCCGTTTTAGAGGAGGTTGGCGAGCTCGTCTTAGCCCAACCCATGCCGTCCATGCCGGTATTTTTTTGGGGCGATCACGACCGATCGCGTTTGAAAGCGAGCTACTTCGAGCGCTTCCCCGGGGTGTGGCATCATGGAGACTGGGTGCGTACAACGTCTCATGGTGGCTTTGTGATCACCGGCCGCTCTGATTCCACGCTCAATCGCGGTGGGATCCGCATGGGGACCAGTGAGTTCTATCGGGTGGTCGAAGCCAAGAGTCAGATCGCCGATAGTCTCGTCATCGACACGAGCGCCGCCGACGGGGATGGAAAACTCTGGCTATTCGTCGTGCTCGCCGAAGGTGAGGTTTTCTCCGATGCCCTTGCCCAAGCGCTGCGCACCGCGCTGCGTCGAGAGATCTCACCACGCCACGTTCCAGATGAGATCGTTGAAATCGCTCGGGTTCCACGGACCTTGAGTGGAAAAAAACTCGAAGTCCCCGTGAAAAAGATCCTACGCGGGGCAGCCCCGGAGACCGCCGCCAATCGGGGCACGCTTCAGGATCCTAAAAGCCTTGACGTTTTCGTTGAGCTGCGCGGTTCGGACCTTCTGCCCCCTGCAGCCAGAACCGACCCGGCTCAAGGAGAACCGTGATGCTCTACACCCTCGGTGAACATGAGCCAAAGCTCGCAGATGCCACGGTCTACGTCGCCCCGACTGCCGCGGTGATCGGGCGCGTTCGCCTCGAGGCTGAAAGCTCGGTGTGGTTTTCCGCCGTGCTGCGCGGTGACGTGGAGGACATCATCGTCGGTCGTGGCAGTAATATTCAGGATGGCGCGGTGATTCACGCGGATCCGGGCTTTCCGTGCCGCATCGGCGCGAGTGTCACCATCGGCCATCTCGCGATGGTTCACGGCTGCAGCGTTGGCGACGGTGTGATGATCGGGATCCATGCGACCGTATTGAATGGCGCCCAAATCGGCAAAGGCTCTCTGATCGGCGCGCATGCTCTGGTGCCTGAGGGCAAAATCATTCCGCCGAACTCGGTTGTGCTGGGGGTTCCCGGAAAAGTCGTTCGAACGGTGGATGACCGCGATCGCGCCTTTATGGATGCTGGCGCCCGTCATTATTGCGCGAACGGCTCGCTTTTCGCCGAGAAGCTTCGGCGGATCGGTTGAGGTGGGCGCGCCTGGCCGGAATGGGAGCCTGCGCGCCGGCGGCTTAGGTGTGTGCTCTTGGCCCCGAAGTGTGCCGTTCCGGCGTCTGCGTGGTTAGTCTGGTCTGGTTAAAGCGCGACCTGCGCATCCGGGATCATGCGCCCCTTGCGGAAGCTGCTGCCTGCGGGCCGATCCATGTGGTCTACGTCTATGAGCCTTCGCTTTGGCGCAGCGCTGAGTACGACGGCTCGCATCTTCGGTTTTGCAATGAGTGTTTGAAGGAACTCGGTAGCGAGCTTCGCGCCCGCGGGATCGCGTTGGTGACCCGGATCGGTGAGCTGCCCGGGGTTTTTGATCAGATCTTCTCGGAGTCGCCTTTCGACGCAATCTGGGCCCATCAAGAGACCGGTAATCGCCTAACCTACGATCGCGACCGTCGGGTGGCCACATGGTGTAAGGGGCATGGCGTTCGGTTCTTTGAGCGACCTCAACACGGCGTTTTTCGACGCCTCGCCACGCGCGACGGCTGGGCGCGGAAGTGGCGGCAGCGGATGGACCAGCCCACCGCCGACGTCGCGCGTCGCCTCGTTTGCGCACCGCGCCTTGAGAGCGCCGGAGCGGTGCACGAAGCCGAGCTCGGCCTTAAGCCTTCTGAAAAAAGCGATGTGCAGCGCGGGGGGGAGAGCCACGCCCACGCTTTGGTGGATAGCTTTCTCGATGCGCGGGGGGTCAACTACCGTGCTGATATGGCGTCGCCGGTCGAGGGCTGGGAGGGGTGCAGTCGCCTGAGCGCGCATCTGGCGTGGGGATCGATCTCGATCAGGCAAGTTTATCAGGCCACCAAGCGTCGGCGGGCCGAACTCAAAGCGCGTCGCGACGCCGGCCAGACCATCGACCCCCGGTGGTTGCCTTCGCTCGCATCGTTTTTTTCGCGTCTTTCGTGGCATTGCCACTTCATTCAGAAGCTCGAGGACGACCCCGCGATCGAATTTCGCAACATGTCACGAGCGTACGACGGCTTGCGCGAGGATGAGTTCGACGAAGGCCGCTTTCAGGCCTGGTGCGCCGGGCAAACCGGTTATCCGATGGTGGACGCCTGCATGCGTTGCCTCCATGCAACCGGGTGGCTCAATTTTCGGATGCGCGCCATGGTGGTCTCCTTCGCTTCCTATCATCTCTGGCTCCACTGGCGAGCTCCTGCGGTTTACCTCGCCCAACACTTCCTCGACTTCGAAGCCGGGGTGCACTTCTCCCAGTTCCAGATGCAGTCGGGGGTGACGGGCATCAACGCCGTGCGGATCTATTCGCCGGCGAAGCAGCTGAAGGACCAGGATCCGGACGGGGTGTTTGTGCGGCGTTGGGTCCCTGAACTCGTCGGCGTGCCGAAGCGCTACCTCGCCCAACCCGAGACCATGCCGGTAGGGGTACAGTTAGCCAGTGGGTGTCGTTTGGGGAAGGATTATCCGGTGCCGATCGTCGAGCACCTACGCGCCTATCGTGAAGCACGATCACGGGTTTACGCGATCCGCCGCACGGCGCGCGCACGCGCAGAAGCCGCACGGGTCTACGCCAAACACGGCAGTCGAAAACGTCCACGATCACGAGATTCGAGCAGTCAACGCCCAATCGAACGGTAACCTCGACGGCTTTGAGGTCCCTCGTCGGTATGGTCGCCCACCCCATCCCCGCTGCCGTCCATCGTTCGAGTCGGGTGCCAAGCGGAGTTCAAAACCCATTACGTTGTGCGTGAGAAACTGGATTTTTTCCAGTTTTAGATCGATTTAGGGCTTTTGACCCCGATCAATCGCAAAAAAAATCGGTTGATGAAATTCAATTGGTTGTCATTTTCCTCAAAGTGGTTTTTGGTGTTGCCCCTGTGATCAACAAGGCGGTTTGTTCCCCGGAGGAGTTTGGGTTCATGAAGAGGATGGATGAGCGGGTCCGTGTGTGGTGTAAGGCAGCAGTCGTCGGTGGTGTTGTGATACTGATGCCATCTCTAAGAGCGGATGCCGGGGAGATCGACAATGCAATCGAATTCATGGTGAAGATGAATACCATTGCTGCGGCGTCTCAGGCCAAGGTCGACGATCTCGGTGACGAAGCGTTTACGATGCTTCAGGAATTTCGCGAAACTCAACGCCGGATCAACTCGTTGACCACCTACAACGATCAGGTTGAGGAGCTCGTTGCCAATCAGGACGAAGAGCTCGAGTCGATGCGCAATCAGATCGAGGATGCGGTCTTGGTGGGACGAGAGGTCACACCGTTGATGATCAAAATGATCGACTCCCTCGAGGCATTCATCGCGCTCGACGTTCCATTTTTGATGGAGGAGCGCACCGGACGTATCGCTCGGCTGCGACGCCTGATCAGCGACCCCAATGTCACGGAGTCCGAGCGGTTTCGTCAGGTCATGGAAGCGTATTCAATCGAAAACAGCTATGGCCGAACCATCGAAGACTACAAAGCGAAGCTGCAGGGCGACGATCGCACGGTCGACTTTCTCCGGGTGGGTCGTGTCTCTCTGATCTACATGACCGTCGACGGTGAAGAAGCGGGGATGTGGGATAACCAGAACAAGACTTGGGTGACGGTCGATTCGAGCTATTTCAACGAGATCCGCAAGGGACTGCGGATCGCAAGGCAGCAGGCCGCGCCCGACTTGATGCGGTTGCCGATTTTAGCTCCGGTGTCGGAGGCGGCCGCACCGGTTCCGCCTCCCAAACCCCCGAGGCCGAAGATAGAGCTCGATAGCGATCAACAAGCCAGCGTCGATGCGAAGAAAGGGCGCAACTGATGGCACGGACGACATTTTTGACGGCCACGATGGTGGCAAGCGCCTTGGTGCCCAGCTCAGCTGCAGCGCAAGATGCGCCCCAATCGGTGAGCGAACTCTTAAATAAGGTTCGCACGGGGTGGTCGGATCAGTCCGAAGAGCTCAAACAGCGCGAGGCTGATTTTCTTCGTGACAAAAACTCCCAAGCGAAAAAGCTCGGCGATGCGAAGCGTGCTTTGGCGGCAGAGGAGTCTCGAGGGAAGAGTCTCGAGGCACAGTTTGTTGAAAATGAACAGGCGTTAGCGGAACTCGAGGAGACACTCCGTGTTCGCCTTGGGACGTTGGGCGAACTTTTTGGCGTCGTGCGTGCATCGGCCGGCGAAGCCAACGGGCTTTTGAACTCGTCGCTGACCAGCGCTCAATACCCGAACCGGGCCGAGCGCCTGACGAGCTTGGCTTCGAGCACCAAGTTGCCGTCCGTCGAAGAGCTGGAGACGCTTTGGTTTATGCTCAATCAGGAATTGGTCGCTTCGGGTGAAATCGTGACGTTTGAGGCACCGGTCGACCTCGCCGATGGGCAAGAGGCGGTAAGCCAGGTGGCGCGCATCGGACCGTTCACCGCGGTGTCCGACGGAAAATATCTGGTTTGGGATGAAAAGCTTCAGTCGCTTGAGGAGCTGGGTCGTCAGCCAGCCGACCGATTCCTGAGCGACGCCAAGCGTTTCCAGACGGCTACCAGTGGGATCGTACAAGCGGCGATTGACCCGTCGCAAGGCACGTTGCTTTCGTTGTTGGTCTCTGCGCCCACCGTCAGTGAGCGCTTAGCGTTCGGGGGGTTGATCGGCTACATCATCCTCGGCTTGGGTGGGGTCACATTCGCGGTTGCGTTGGTGCGTTTGGCCATGCTCTTTTTGACTTCGGCGAAGGTTCGTAAGCAACGCTCGTCGAGCCATCCGAATGCCAACAATCCCCTCGGCCGCATTATGTCGGTTCATGCCAAGAATCCGAATCTCGATAAGGAAGCTCTCGAAGCCAAATTAGACGAAGCGATCATCCGCGAGACGAGCTCGCTGGAACGCTTCTTGTGGGTGATTAAGGTTATTGCGGGTATAGCGCCGTTGATGGGTCTTCTCGGGACGGTCACCGGGATGATCGAAACCTTCCAAACGCTCACGCTATTCGGCACCGGCGATCCGAAACAGATGGCTGGTGGGATCTCGGAAGCTTTGGTCACGACGATGTTGGGCTTGGTGGTGGCTATCCCCTTGGTGTTGATGCATTCATGGCTCTCGAGTATTACGCGTAATCTCTCCGATGTCTTGACCGAGCAGAGCGCTGGGATCATCGCGGAGCGGGCCGAAGAGCGGGAAGCCGCATGAACCCCGTGGTTCGACTTTGGGAAGCCCTCCAGGCTTTCGTCGATCGAGGCGGGCCGGTGTTGATCGCGATCTTTTTCGCTACCCTGGTGCTTTGGACTCTCATTCTCGAGCGTATTTGGTATTTCAATTTTGCCCACTCGAAGGTGGTTGCTGGTGAAATGCAGAAATGGCAATCTCGAGGGGATGTGATGTCGTGGCACGCGCAGCAGATTCGGCGGATGTTGGTTTCGCGCGTCTCGGGAGAGGCGCGTCGAAATACCCAGCTCATCAAGACGTTGGTGGCAATAGCGCCACTCTTTGGCCTGTTGGGAACGGTGACCGGCATGATCGAAGTCTTCGACGTCATGGCGATTTCCGGGAACGGCAATCCCCGAGCGATGGCTTCGGGGGTATCACGGGCAACGATACCCACGATGGCGGGTTTGGTGGTGGCTTTGTCGGGGCTGTATTTCAGCAATCAATTTATACGAACAGCGCAGGCGAAGGTTCGGCAATTCGATGATCGCCTGGTCGCTCACGAGGATGGCTAGATGAAGCGATACCGATCCGCAGAGAGCGCAGAGAGCGACGTCGATATCACCCCGATGCTCGATGTGGTTTTTATCATGTTGATTTTTTTCATCGTGACCGCGTCATTTGTGAAGGAGGCTGGCGTTGACGTAAGGCGACCGTCGGCGTCGACGGCGGAGACCAAAGCTGCGGCGAGTATTTTGATCGCGATCACCGAAAATGACGAGATCTGGATCGACAAGCGACCGGTCGATGTTCGTGCGGTACGCGCCAACATCGAACGTCTCCGTGCCGAGAACCCGAAGGGCAGCGTGGTGGTTCAGGCCGATCAGGCGAGCAAAAATGGTCTGTTGGTCAAAGTGATCGATGCCGCCAAATTGGCTGGCGTTGACGACGTATCGATAGCCGCGGTGCAGGAATGACTACCCTTCGGATCCCGCGGTTGGTGGTGATGGCGCCACTGGCGTTTGTGATTACATTCCTTCTTTTTCTTGGAATGCGTGCGTTGATCGAGGGTGCGTACCGGACGAGTGAGGCTTTGGAGGGCCCTCGTTTGGGCGATTTTATCCGGATCCCCACAGACTCGGTCCTCCAGGAGAAGAAACGCGAACTGCCCAAAAAGCAACCGCCGCCGAAGCAGCCGCCGCCGCCTCAGCTCTCGACGTTGGCCACCGGTAACCCGCAAAAGATTGAGGCCCCCAAGAATGCCTTCGCCGGTCCGATGCAGATGCAGATGGATTTCTCGCCGATCAGCTCGGTGTCGGCGGGAGCGGGCCCCTCGGATTCGGATGCAACCCCGGTTGTGCGTGTCCAACCACTATGGCCGAGGCGTGCGCAGGAGCGTGGAATCGAGGGGTATGTGGTTGTGAAGTTCAAAGTGGGCACGGCGGGGCAAGTGGTCGACCCGGAGATCACCGAGAGCAAGCCGCCGGGGATGTTCGATCGCGAGGCCCTGAAGGCCGTGCGCAAGTGGAAGTACAAGCCGAAAGTCGTCGACGGTAAACCGCTCGAATACCGGGTTACCCCGGTGCGGCTTGATTTCAAGTTCGACGGTTGAGGGTGCGTCGCGCCAATCCAGGCCTGTTGGAAAAGCGATGGGTCCAGGGTGATCGAGGAAGGATCGCGTATGCAAGGGCAGGCTAGTATCACAGGGGGGCCATCGATATGGCGGCGAAGCCTGGCTCCATGGTCCTCGAGAGTAGGTCGGGTCGGGATGTTTTGGGGCATTCTCGTCGGGCTGATGCTTCATACCGTGCCGCTTTTGGCGCAGGAGACGGTGGGCGAGTGGGCGTTTAAGCGGATCGACGCGGCAAACAAAGCCCTCGCAGACGATAAGTACAGCGACGCGAGAGCCGCCCTTGATCGGATGAAGGGTCGTGAAAGTCGTCTCAATCCGCGCGAGCTGGCTTTGATGTGGCAGCTTTACGGCCAATTGGCGTTTCTTCAGGAGCGCTACGCCACAGCGGTGACGGCCTATGAAAAAGCGATCGCGACCGGTGGGCTTGAAGAGCAACAAGCCAACGATATTCTCTTCGACGTCGGTCAACTCAATATGGCCCAAGAAAAATGGAAGAACGCGGCGGCCGCATTCGAGAAATGGTTGAAGACGGCGAAAAAACCCTCCCCTCAGGCGCGCTTTGTCATCTGCCAGAACTACATGCAGCTGAAGCGTTGGACTACGGCCTTGGACCACGGCCAGGCGGCGGTGCAGGGCAAGGCCAAGCCTCCGGAGTCGTGGTTGGCCAATTTGGGGGCGATCCAGTACGAGCTCGGCAGGAAGAGGGAGCTCATTGGAACGCTCAAGCGGCTTTTAGAGCTCTATCCCAAAGCCTCCTACTGGAAACAACTCGCCGGGGCATACAGCGACGTCGGCGACGATAAGCGGGCGTTGGCGACGTATGAGCTCACATACCGAGCCGGTTATCTTGAGAAAAAAACCGAGATTAAGAATCTGGCGCAAATGATGATTGGCCAAGGTGTGCCGTTCAAAGCGGCCGATGTGCTCGCGAGCGAGATGGGCGACGGACGTGTGCCGCGCGATACCGAACATCTCAAGATCCTCGCCGATGCGTATCTTCAAGCCAAGGAGTTTGACGCGGCGATAACGCCTCTCAGCGAGGCTGCGCGGTTGTCGAAGTCGGGTAAACTCTTCCTTCAGCTGGCGCAGATCCACAGCGAGCAGGAGAATTGGGGCAAGGCTATTCAGGCATCGACCAGCGCCTTGAGTACGGGTGAGCTCAAGATTCCTGGCAAGGCCCATCTGATCAAAGGGATCGCATCGTTTTACGCCGGCAGTAGAGAGGCTGCGGTGAGTGCGCTCACCAAGGCAGCCCGCTCGTCCGATCCCTCAACGGTGAACGTCGCCCGTCAATGGCTCGCGGTGATTCGGTCGCTGAGTTCATCATCGTGATCTTCTGCGGTCCACTTCTGGGGCTTCATGGACGCGTCTCTCATGAGAACGCCAGCGCGTTTTGCGCTAGCGGTCGTCGGGGGGGACATCTCATCGGAGATACCATGGGACGTGGTCGCACCTAGCGCGGGATCGCTCGGACGATCGCTCGGCCGTCTTGGATGGTCACCTTGAATTCAACGTTTTCGCACCCCAGGCGAGTCTTAAGCGCGGCGCGTTTCTTCTCAAGGGAACGCGCGAAGTTTTGCATTGACAGGGGAGCGCTTTCGCCGACCTGGCTGCGGGCGCGAAGATAAGCGCGATGCAGTTTCTTGATCTCGGGGGGCGGCTCATCACCCGGTGGTTCATGACGGCTTTTGACCGCCGATGGTGGTTCTTGAGCGAGACGGCGCGCAGCCCGGGCGAGGTCGCGCCGGAAGGTGCCTTCTTCGATCTGACGGCTGATCCGATCCCAGTACTGCTCGTACGTGAAAAGGGTTTGCTTTGCACCTTGGAGACGAAATCGAAAGGCGGTGTTGTTGCGTCGTTGTTCAGCCAAGCGGCGAAGCTCTTTTTTAATAGCTTCGCGTTGCTTGCAGGGCTCGATACGTTCGATGCCGTGAAAATATTGGTCATAGAGCGAACGAAGCTGCTGTATTTTAACCGACAGTTCGTTGAGTTCGGTAAACTCGGCCGGAATCATTCGTCGATACTCACCGTGGACACCGTCGGGAGGGGATCCTCGGTGGTATCGTCGCCCTGGCCCGACGGCCAGCCGGCGAGCACCACGCCTATCTGGTCCTGGGCTTCCCAGACATCGGCTATTCCGGTCTTGTAATCGTTGACCAACATCGAAAAAGCGAGTGTTTCACCGCCACGTGTCGCGACGTAACCCGACAGTGCCGCCGATATCGATAGCGTTCCGGTCTTTGCCCGGACCATGAATTCCGCATCGGTCCCTCGTAAACGATGCGAAAGCGTGCCGGCTCCGCCGGCAACCGCGAGTGACGCCACGTATTCAGTGCTCAATCCGGGCTGCTGATACATGTAGCTCAAGACTTGGACGATCTGTTCGGGACTGAAGCGATTGACATTGTGAAGACCGCTGGCGTTGTTCATCGTGTAGGAACCTTCAGCAAGCCCGACGTGGTCGACCAGGAAGGTATCGATGGCTTGAACCGCTTTATCCCAGGTACCGGGGGCTCCGAACAGTTCAGCGCCCATCGTGCGAGCGATCTGCTCGGCCATAAAGTTATTCGACAATTTGTTGACCCGATCGATGAGCTCCGAAAGTGGTGGGGAACTCAGCTGCACAAAAGGCTGTTCGTCGTCGGGGGCTAGACCTGTGCGGACCGCTCCGTCGACACGGATCCCAACATCTTCGAGGGTGCGCCTGATCACTTCGCCCGCATAAATCGGCGGGTTATCAATACGACGCCAATAGCGCCGACCTGAATCTGCCGCAGAGATCTGTCCGCTAACACGGAGCAGACTGCGATCCCGGTACGGCTCGACGTCGACTCTGATCGAGGTTCGACCCCGTCGGATGGTTTTGACCGAACCTTCGAGCTTGAGGTAATCCGAGCGCGGTTCGGTGACTATTCCCGCAGGACCTTCTCCCCGCGGATTGGGTTGAATATGCAACCCAACGGCGTTAAACGACGCCGACAGCGCCCCTACTGGCGCCATATAGGCCGACGACGTCCGGTCTTGTTCAAAACCGAGGGCACGAGCGTCACCGGCGAGATGCGAGTCGTCGACGACGATCGCGCCGCGGATCCTGCGCACTCCAGCGTAGTACAGGCGATTGGCGAGCTGCCAGATCCGTTCGGGAATGAGCCACGGATCGCCGTAGCCTTTCACCACGAGATCATCTCGGATCACGCCCTTCGCATCCGGTTTGCCGTAAATCTCGGTCTTGAAGCGAAAGTTCGGCTTGAGGTAATGGAGCGCAGCGGCGGTGCTTACCAGCTTGATATTCGAGGCGGGTACGAAATCGACGCTTGGATTGCGCGCGTAGAGGGTGACGCCGTCGGAAAGACGCCGAACCAGGAGTCCAACCTTGGCACTGGCCAACGACGAATAACCCATCACTTCGTCCAGGTCGTGCCGGAGAGACTCGGCCACCGAAGACTCAACCGGGTCGGTTTGAGGATCCGTGCTTGACGCCACCGGTCGAGCGAGGATTGCAGCTATCAGCGCGTTCGACACCACGAGACGCCTCATAATTGTTGTTTCTCTCCAGTCATGATCGCGCTGAGTCGCTTGTTCGCGCTGTAGCCCCCCTCTCAAGTCTAGCCGGGTTACCCAGGTCAGTCTACGGAATACCCTCGAACGCGATAGTTCGACCTCTCCTCGAACGCCGACGCTCGCTCGTGAATTGACCGTGACGTTTGCCGATCACCGTTCCCGTGGGAACAGTGGCGGTACGGGTGAGCGATCGCCTAGGCTGCTGTCACACTTGAGACCGTAGACGGGCTAAGCTCGTCTTTGGAATGCAATCCGAGGTAAAATCAAATCCGGGCACTCACCGAGAGGAGAAGGGGGGGAGGGAATCCAAACCTCTCGGTGAGCGCCCGAGTTGTCCAGTATAGCATAGAAATCAGGTGATGGCCAGTAGCAACAGGTGATGAATACTTTTTTTGAAATTCATTTCTCCGAGTTACGCTAAAAACCTCAAAAAATCAGGGCGATCAACGTCCTCGGCGTTCCTTCTTCGAGACTTTCGCGCCCCGGGCCGCTGCCATTTGGTAGTTCATTGGGGGGCGCTCAAGGTGAAATTGATACCATTGATCCTTGTAAGCCTTCATTTTGATCTTTTTGCCGTTTTGAACCGCCAGAAGGGCCTCTTTGACCTTGGGATCTTCCCCGGTTCGTTTGAGCGCCCGAACGAGCAGGGCTTGCGACGCGTCGCGTTCACCGATCTGCTGCAGTAGATAAGCGTAGAGGTTCCAGGCGAGGCTCGCTTTTTTTGCCTTCTTGACCACGAGGTCGAGAACTCGCTTCATCTCGCCGTGATTTTTCTTTTTGTAGTGAATGACGCCGAGCATGGCGCCGCCCATCCAATGGCCAAAGTTCAAAGAACGCTCGAAATGGGGCAAGGCGTGGTCAAATTTCTGCTGGAGGAAATAGACCATGCCGATCTGAGCGTCGAGCTGACTCTCGATCCCGAACTGCCAGCGACCAAGGGCTCGTGCGTTCTCCAGGGTGGTGATCGCAAGCTCGGTTTTGGGGGGCATGGCTTGGAGTGACCGCATTGCCGAGGCGAAAATACCCTCGATCTGCTTGAAACTCCGGCGTGCCAGAATGAAATAGCCGACGACGAGGGCGAGGACGCCTGGAAGAGCAGCTTCGCCCCAATTGAGAATCCCGGTGAGGCCAAGGACCGCCGTGGTCATGGCTGCCACCGCGATCGCGATCAACAGGTTGAACATAATTGACGTCGGTTATCTCAACCAACGTCAGAATGCGAGCCCCGCGCGGAGTTCAAAAACCGTGACGCCATCCACACTTGTCGGCAAAATAGCGGCCTCAAGAAAAGGCGACACCAAAGGCAAAGGCAGCTCGAGACCGAGACTGCCGCCGTAGTAAATTTCGGTGTCGCCGTCGCCGATGAGGTTGACCACAGATAGGATCAGCCGGGCGTAGATGGGAATCACCGGCGGGTTGAGCTTCAGCTGCGGACGCAACTGGAAGTCGAAGTCCTCGCCGCTGATATCACCGAAGTCGGTCAGTACCCCCAACTGAGGCTCGACGATCCCGTTGGCCAACCCGTAACCGATGGTACCCATCAGGTTCGTCGAGATCCGATCGACGTTGTCAACGTTGTCGCCATAAGACAAGCCAGAGCCCAGAGAAACTTCAAAGCTCTGAGCATGTGCTACGCCGGGCAGCGTGAGCAGGGCCGCTGCTAGAGTCATCATTTGAATCAGACGCATTTAGCTTCCTCCGTTGTTATCGACTTATGAACACGTTCTCGCCATGCTTTACGAGCGCTGGTCGCTACCACAGGTTCTTCCAGAGCCCAAAAACGTGTGCTAGCCAGAGCTGATGGCTGGCCATAGTAAATGGGCGAACATCAAGCGTCGCAAAGGTGTAGTAGACGCCAAACGAGGCAAGGTATTCACCAAGCTCGTTCGGGAAATCACCACGGCAGTACGTGTGGGGCAAAGCGGCGATCCGGGTGCGAATCCACGGCTTCGCCTCGCGATCGCCGCTGCAAAATCGGAGTCCATGCCGGGCGATAATATCGAACGCGCGATTAAAAAGGGTCTCGGAGCATCCGATGGTGGTTCTATCGAGGAAGTCACCTACGAGGGCTACGGTGCGGGCGGGGTGGCTTTTCTGGTTGTGGCTCAAACCGATAACCGCAACCGAACCGGCCCTGAAGTCCGCGCCGCCTTCAGCAAAAACGGCGGCAATCTTGGTCAATCTGGCAGCGTGGGTTGGATGTTTAGCAAGCGCGGTGAATTGCGAATTGACGCCGATGAGTTTTCGGAAGAGGCGGTTATCGGCATCGCCCTCGAAGCTGGCGCTGAAGATGTAAGACGCGAAGGCGGTGAGTTTGTCGTCGAAACCGACCCGACCGACTTTGCGCGGGTGCTCGATGGCTTTGAGGCTTCCGGTGTTGGGTATTTGCGGGCTGAACTCGTCATGGTTCCCGAGAATTTGGTGCGGGTGGTCGGTAAAGACGCGGTGTGTGTGCTGCGTTTGATGGAGCGTTTAGAAGATCTTGACGACGTCCAAAGCGTCTACGCCAATTTCGATATCGACGACGAGGAACTCGAAAAGATCGCCAGCTGATGAGCCGCCGACAAGAGAGCCCACGTCGCGTTATCGGGGTAGATCCCGGGACACACAATACGGGTTGGGGTGTCGTGGAAGCCGAGGGCAGTCGACTGACGCATATCGCCTCCGGGACCATCCGAGCCCGTGGTAATACCTTGGCCGAGCGTCTTCGAGTCATTGCGGATACCTTGGATTCAGTTGTTTCTGAATATCGGCCTCGCGCGATGTCGGTGGAAACACTTTTCTACGCCAAAAATGTTCAGAGTGCCTTGAAGCTCGGCCATGGGCGCGGTGTTGCTCTGCTTGCCGCCGCGCGGGGTGGTCTTCCGGTGTTTGAGTACACCGCCGGGCAGATCAAGCGCGCGACAACTCGCCGAGGGCGTGCCGAAAAAACTCAGGTGCAACTCATGGTCCGATTGGTTCTGGGAGTGACTGAACCCCTAGGCCTCGATGCCAGCGATGCGTTGGCCGCTGCCATTTGCCATCTGCAATGGGCGGAGCATCCTAGTCTGAGGCCGCAGCAATGATCTCGACACTCAATGGTGTTTTGGTTCGTCGTGATGCTGAAGGGGCCATTATAGAGTGTGCTGGCGTTGGCTACGGGCTTCGGATGTCGTTGTCTTCGCTGACGCGTCTCGGGCCGGAAGGATCCACCGCAAAAGTCTTCGTTCACACGCATTTGAGTCAGGAGGCGCTTCGCCTTTATGGCTTTATCGATGCCACTGAACAGCGCGCCTTTGAGGTTTTGATCACCATCAATGGAGTGGGGCCGCGTCTTGCCATGGCGATTTTGTCGTTTCTCTCGCCCGAAGAGCTTGCCGCGGCTGTCGACGCTCGTGACCGTGGAGCCCTCGTCCGTGTGCCGGGCGTCGGGGCGAAAAAAGCCGAGCGGCTATTGGTCGAGCTTCAAGGGCGTTTTGAGGTGATGTCCACGCCATCCCAGCAAACGCCGAGCCATGCTCTTCAAGATGATCTCCTCGCGGCTTTAAGCAGCCTCGGTTTTACGACCAAGGACGCTGAGGTGCTGGTCAAGGCAGTGCGCGACGAGTTCCCCGACGAAAATGACCTGGCGATGATGGTTCGCCATGCACTTCGCGGCGCGCGCGGGTAGCTAGATTGTCAGACAGGCGTGCTTTAACTACGAGGCAGTGATGGACGGCGCACGTATCGTGACCCCGGAAGATCTTCCGGACGAGCTGAGCCAGGAGGTGTCGCTTCGGCCCAAGCACTTCGACGACATGGTTGGCCAGCGTGAGGTCCTCGACAACCTCAAAGTCTTCGTCGAAGCTACCAAGCACCGTGGCGAAGCGCTTGACCATATTCTGCTCTGCGGACCACCGGGCCTCGGTAAGACCACCCTGGCGCATATCGTCGCTCGGGAGCTCGAAGTTGAATTGCATGTCACCAGCGGGCCGGCGCTTGAGCGCAAGGACCTTGCAGGCATCCTCTCCCACCTCAAGGAAGGCGATGTCCTCTTCATCGACGAGATCCATCGTTTGACCGCTGTCGTCGAGGAGATCCTCTACCCCGCGATGGAAGACTATAAGTTCGACTTGGTCATCGGGGCAGGGCCGGGCGCGCGGAGCTTGGAGATGAAGTTGCGCCCTTTCACCCTGGTGGGGGCAACGACCCGTACCGGCCTATTGACAGGCCCAATGCGAGATCGCTTCGGGTGGACCGCCAGGCTGCACTACTATCGCGCCGAGGAACTCGAGCACATCGTACGGCGCTCAGCGGAGATCCTTCAGATCGCCTGCACTGGGGAAGGTGCGCATGAAATCGCCAAACGCTCGCGAGGAACGCCGCGTATTGCCAATCGACTCCTGCGCCGAGTACGCGATTTTGCCGAGGTGGATGGTCGAGGCACCATCGATCAGAGCATCGCCGACCACGCGTTACGCCGCCTTGGCGTCGACGGAAACGGCTTAGACGAGATGGATCGTCGCCTCTTGGATACCATCGTGCGCAAATTCGATGGCGGACCGGTCGGCGTGGAAACCCTGGCTGCCTCACTAGGTGAGGAGTCCGAAACGATCGAGTTCGTTTACGAACCCTACATGATCCAAGAGGGTTTCTTGAAGCGAACCCCCCGAGGGCGGGTGGCCTTGAAGCGTGCGTACCAGTTTCTCGGCTTGGTCACAGGAGAATTCGACGCTCCTCACCCCCAGAACACCTTGTTCTGATGGTTTAAGTTTAGAGGCTAATAGGTCACACGGTCCACCTCCGTGGCCTATGATCTTGATGTCGCACCGTGCTCCATACCGACAGCGTCTGCTGCTGAGCGCCGTTGAAAGATGGTGACTCGATCACCCAACGCCTCGAAAACAAAAAGAATCTTGTACAACCCATCGGCCTGTGTTAGCGGTCGCGCCGGAGAACACCAACGCCGACGTCAAAACGATGCTGTACTGTGACACGACGCTGCTGTCGTGGCTGATGAGGGACCCGAACCCCTATTCGCCGCGTCTGGTGTCTCTCAGCGCTGATCAGTCCGCGCCAGGGTTCGGTTTGTGGTTGGTGGTCCAATTGGCATAGGTTTTGAATAACCGGTCGGAATGAAGTCGGAAGGACTGGGGGAAATCATGTTTCAGCAGCGCACGCTTCGCGAAAAAACCGGTTGTGTAGGAGTCGGCGTTCATTGTGGCAGGGCGATCACCCTGGAAATGTTACCAGCTCCTGAAGGCCATGGAGTCAGCTTCCATCGCAGTGATCTGGCGAGCCACGGGGAGCTTCGCGCCGCCGTGGAGCAGGTTACCGACACCACCCTAGCCACCACGTTGGCCACCGGCGTCAACGGGTCTGCCGCTTCGGTCAGCACGGTCGAGCATTTACTCGCCGCCTTTCGGGGTTGCGGTATCGATAATGTCCGGGTGTACGTCGACGGTCCCGAGATCCCCATTCTCGATGGCAGTGCGAAGCCCTTTGTCGAGCTGATTCGACGCGCCGGTGTCGAGGCGCAGCGCGAGATGAAACGATTCATCGTCATTCGACGCGAGGTCCAGGTGGTCGATGGAACCAAAGAGGCCCGCATTGCTCCGGGGGCGGGCTTTAAAATCAGTTGCAGCATTGACTTCGACCACCCGCTGATCCCGTCGACGCCATACTGCTACGAGCATTCTGAGCGCAGTTTCGCTCGTGATATCGCCCCGGCACGGACCTTCGGGTTTTTGAAGGATGTTGAAGCGCTGCGTTCTCGTGGCTTGGCGCGAGGGGGGTCTCTCGACAATGCGGTGGTCATCGACGACTACCGGGTGATGAATCCCGAGGGTTTGCGTTTCCCTGACGAGTTTGTCCGCCACAAGATTCTTGATGCTATCGGAGATTTTTCACTCTTCGGTATGCCGGTGATTGGGCGAGTTCAGCTGAAGCGTCCCGGGCATGACTTGAATACCCAGCTGGTGCGTGCTGTGCTTTCCGATGCACGAGCCTATGAAATTGTTGAGCCGGAGGCGTTCGACCGAGAATCGGCGCTTTGGGGCGCGGAATCCAGATTGATGATGTTCAATCCGGCGAGCTGGTTGGCGTAGCTCAAGTCACGCTTGCCCCTAGCGTTGGTCTCGCGCGACAATACGTCGTGAAAGACCGCTATCTTGGCTTGGGTCTCGGCGTATTCTCGCTCGGCAACGCTGTCAGCTACGATCCCGCCGCCCACCCCGAGAGACCATCCAGCGGCGGTGCCTACCAATGTGCGGATCAAGATCGACATTGAAAGGGCTCCGTCGGGGCTCAGCAGGGCTAGAGAGCCGGTGTAAAAGCCGCGTGGCTCGCCTTCGATGGTGCTCAACAGCTCGACGGCGCGGCGCTTGGGAGCGCCGGTGATCGAACCTCCAGGAAACAGTGCTCGAAGCATATCGCTGCGTTGGATCACCGCTTTTCGAGTTCCGTGGACCGTTGAAACCCCGTGCCAAACCCCGTGGTAACCCTCGACATCCATCAGTGGTGAAACACGGACGCTGCCGGGTTGGCAGAGTCGGCCGAGATCGTTGCGGATCAGATCGACGATCATCACATGCTCGGCGCATTCTTTGACGTCCCGTCGCAGTGAAGACCGAGCGTGGTCTGCACCCTCGGCGCCGCGGGTGCACGTGCCTTTGATGGGTCGGCTCGTCAGAAGTTCACTGTCCGAGGCGTAGCTGAGCAGAGTCTCCATGCTATTCGAGACCAGCTCGACGCCCGCTGCGCGGAAGTAGCCACCGTGGGGGACCGGGTTGTCGCGCGAAAGAGCGAGATAGGCTTCTACCCCATCCACCGCTGCGCTGACGGTGACGCGTCGGCAGACGTTTCCCTGGTAGATATCGCCGGCAGTGATGAAGCTCTGCGCGCGTCTGACACGCCGGTCGTGCTCAATTCGGTCGTCGTGGTCGACCGGGCTGAGCCGCTGGTTGAGCTGGAGAGCGTTCGAGCAGCGAGGCTGGCTGCAGGCGAGGCGAGCAAGCTCATCGGCGGGATCGGGATCGCCAAAAACCGCCCATCGCCCGTGCCTCTCATCGACGACCAAAATGGCGTCAAGTACCGCTTCGACGGCTAAAGGCTGTCCAGGAGGGGGAGCTACCGACGGAAGGTCGATAAAAGCACGGCCCGTTTCGTACCCGATCGCGAAGACCCGGGGAGCGTCTGAGGCAGCGTCGAAGGTCTCCAGGAGAGTTTCAGCATCGAGGAAGGCCCGACTCGATGCGACGTGACCTACCACACTTAGGGCTGAGCCCCACCATCCTGGACCGCAAAGGGCGACGACCGCTGGTTGCATCTCGGCAAGACGCCGAAGCGCAGCGGCGTCTGGTCGTTGGTCCACGCCGGTTTGCCAGGGCAGCCGTTGAGGCAGCGAGCAAAGCATCACCACGTTCGCTCTATGACCTTTATCGCAGACACGTTCCAGAGGCGAGTGATACTCCGCTCCCTCGCCCGGGAGCTTCGACGATGACAGCTCGGTTCCCCACCTGACATCCATGTCCGAGATCCGGGCGGGTTCAGCAGCCCTGTCTTCAAAGCAACCGGAAATATTAATTTTTGGTGATCAGTATGCATGGCATGACTATTGCTCGACTCCCGAGTATGGCACGTCGAACTGCGTATGTGATCTGTTTCTTGGGGTCGTTTTTCCTTGCGATGCTGGTGACGGTGCTGATGGTCAAGGTGATCTCGACACGAGCTTCGACGACAACGCGTTCGGTCGACCACGAGGACGACCGGGAACAAGCACTGCTTCCCACCGTGGAGTGCTGAGGCGTCGTCTTGACAATCTTATGACCGACAGGCCAGTCTGGCGGATGTGTTGTTCGTCAAGCATCCCTCATCGAGGGGGGTTACGTACCATGGACTATACCGGCGCCACGGTTGCCGAGCTCGGTGAGCAGGGTCTCCTCGATTATCTCAAGCAGCGTTTTCGTGAACGCCCCGATGGTGTCCATTTGGGGATCGGCGACGATGCGGCTGTTCTGGACGGTTTATCGGCTACGGTCTTAACCACGGATTGCTTGGTTGAAGGCGTCCACTTTGACTTGGGTAACGCTAGCTGGAACGACGTGGGCCATCGTGCTGCGGCGGTCAATCTCTCAGACCTCGCGGCGATGGGGGCTCGTCCCCGGGGTCTTCTCTTGTCGCTCACTCTGCGGCGTCAGGATCGCATGAGTCAATTTGTCGATCTCGTCGACGGCTTGGTAGACCTCGGTGGCAAGTATGGTGCACCGCTCATCGGCGGCGACCTCAGCCGGACTGAAGGGCCGTTGATTGTCAACGTGGTCGCGCTGGGAGAGCCTGCGGGTGAGTACATCCTGCGACGAAGTACTGGCCGGCCGGGTGATCAGGTCTATTGTACCGGGACTTTTGCGGCATCGGTGGCAGGTCTGCACCTCCTGCGTCAAGGTCATCGGCGACCGGAGACGTTGGTGGAGCGTCATTTACGACCTGAGCCACGTTTGGCGGTTGGTGGAGCTTTGAGTGACCTATCGGGCGTAACCGCTTGCGCAGACACGTCGGACGGTCTGGCCCGTGACACCATGCTTCTTCCCCATCCCGGTGCGGGGCTGCGTCTCGACGTCGCGAGTATTCCTATCGCCCAAGGTGTCGACACCATCGCCGCGGAGTTGGGATGTCCGGCATGGAAACTGGCTCTTACCGGAGGAGAAGACTTCGAGTTGGTTTTCTCGGTCGCCGAAGGAGCGATTGAGGTACTCGATGAAATTCAAGATACCCATCGGGTGAAGTTCTCCCGCATTGGCGAGATCAAGGATGAGCCTGGTCTCGAACTCGTTGGCGCAGGCGACGGAATTGCCGCCGCTGGCTTCGACCATTTTCTCTGAATTTGACGCTCCTTGGCTTCCGGTTAACACTTTTGTCTGTGCGTATTTCAATCGAGCGCTGCCTGATCATCGCTTTCATTTTAGTGTCATGTCTGAGTGGCTCGGTCCCGGTGATCTTGAGTTGGTGGTGGGGCAATGCGCTTTGGGTGTCCCTGGCGACCTTTGCTGCCGCATTGGCCGTAGGCATCGGGGTTGGAGCAACCCTGGCCCGAAAGTTCTCTGTCGATCTGCGCACCCTGTCGGAGTTCGCAAGCGGGGTGTCGCGGGGGGATGTGTCGCAAAATGCCAGCTTTGAGCACCCGACGGCGTCCGTGGTGGAAGTCGATGCGCTTGCCGACTCGATTAATTACATGCTCGGCAATTTACGTGAGCTCGTGAGCCATATTCAATCGACTTCGCGCGCGGTGGCCGACTCGGCCAATGACCTTTCAAGCACGGCCGAAGGGGTCAACGCTTCTACCGAAGGGGTGATTGTGTCGATTCAAACGATCGCCCGGGGGGCCGAGCTTCAGAACGAGCTGGTTGAGCGGGCAAGTGAGATCATCACTCAAATGGCCGAAGGCATCGAGCGCACGACCGCTGCGGCCGAAGATGCTGCCGTCGCATCCAACGAGACGGCCCATGTCTCCCAGTCGGGGGGCGAGGTTGGACGTTTGGCTGTCGAGAAGCTCTGGAAGGTCTTTGAGAAAATCGAAGACACCGGCCAACGGGTGGAGCGTTTTGGCAAGAAGTCGGAGGAGATCTCTCAAATCATCGAGGTGATCACCAAGCTTGCCCAACAGACGAATCTTCTCGCGCTTAACGCTGCGATAGAAGCGGCCCGTGCGGGGGATTACGGCCGCGGGTTTGCCGTCGTCGCCGGTGAGATCCGCAAGCTCGCTGAAAACAGTTCGACCAGCGCCGACCAGATCGCCCAGCTCATCCATGAAAGCCTCGATGAGTCGAATGACGCCGTGATCGCCATGCGAGAGTCCACCCTCGAGCTCGCGGAGGGTCGCGAAGACATGAACACCATCATTCACTCCCTCGAAGATATCACGGTAACTGCCCTCAAAGGTGCCGACGTGGTGAATCAGATCACACGGATCACGCGGGAGCAGTTTGAAGGCGCGAAGAAAATGGTGGATGCAATCGACGACATTTCGAAGGTCGCCGAATGTAACGCGGGGACTACCGTGCAGGTGTCGGGGGCGATTCAGCGGCAGACCGACTCGATGCAGGCGATGACTTCGAGCGCTGTCGAGCTCACCAACCTCTCCCACGAGCTTGAAGCTGTGGTCACGCGTTTTCAGATCGTAAATCCTTCGCGTGAGCGTCTCCCTCCCGGGAGTTTCTCATGACTACCGAGGAGCACTTGGTTGTGTGTGAGCTCGATGCTGGCTCAAAACGCTCGAGCAGCTGCTACGGATTCGAGGTTACCCATGTCGAGCATGTTGTCGAGACAGCCACTGCCGAGCCGGTGCCTCTCAGTCCCGGGTGTGTCGTCGGTATCTTTACGTACGGCGGACGCATTATCACCATCGTCGATCCCGCGATGATGCTCGGTCATGCTGTACAAGGGGGAGTGCCGCACCATGTCCTCGTGCTTCGGACACGCGGCGGTTCTGCCGGCAACCTGGGCTTGAAAGTCGCGAGGATTCATCAGATTGTGCCTCGAGAAGCGCTGACCGGGGTGCAGGCCCCCTGCAGCCCTTACGTAAAACGTGTGATGAAGTCCGCTGAGCGCTTGATCCACGAAATTGATGTGACGGCGTTTAGAGCTGCATTGATGGGCGAATTTCGCCATGCAGGCGATATGACCGAAGGAGCGTCGCAATGGCCGCCATCAAAGTGTTGATTGTCGACGACGCGATCTTCATGCGGAATATGCTCAAGGACATTTTCCGGGATAGCGCTTTGGAAGTTGTCGGCGAGGCGGCCAACGGCGTTGAGGCGGTGCAGCGCTTTATCGAACTCAAGCCCGATTTGATCACGATGGACATCGTGATGCCGTTCAAGAGCGGGATCGAGGCAACCAGAGAGATCCTTGCCTTAGATGACTCTGCCCGGATCCTCGTGTGTAGCGCGCTCGGCCAAAAGTCGTTGGTGATGGAAGCCATCGAAGCCGGTGCGCGGGATTTCATCGTCAAGCCATTCAAGCCCAAGGATGTCCACCAGACGATTCATAAGATCTTTGAGAGCGGAGGCTAGATCCACTCCGCCGGTTGCGGATGATTCCCGATGAATATGGATCGATATCGCATCCTATTTGTCCAAGAGGGGCGAGAACATCTCAGCGAACTCGCAAGGATTTTGACCGCGGTTGAAGGCGAGAGTGATGCTTTGCCTCTCATAGACGAGAGCTTTCGACACATTCACTCGGTCAAGGGGATGTCAGCGTCGATGGGTTACGAACCCATCACCACGCTGGCCCACGGTCTCGAGGACCAAATCAGCGCGCTTCGGGCGGCTCGGGCTACCCCTCAATCGTCATTGGTTGACCTTTTTCTGCGCGTTGTCGACCATTTAAGTGCGCAGATTGTCGCGATCGCCGACCAGCGCGAACCCGAGCCATTTGACTCTCTGGTGCAAGAGCTCAAAACCGCAGGGCTCAGTGATCGCGTTGCCTCCCCCGACCCGTCGCATGAGGATGTGGAGGAGGATCAGGTCGTCGAAGCCGATGCTCCTGCGCATGACACTGCCGCGGGCGAGCGGATCAGCACGGTGGCGGGATCTGAGGTGTCAGAGTTCTCTGCTCCAATCACGGTCCGGGTGCGTGTTGATATTCTCGACGGACTTCTCGATGGTATCGGCGAGCTTTTGATCGTCCGCGAGCAGCTGCTCAGTGTCTTGAGTGCGGCCACCGATCCCGAGCTTCAGGGGATCCTCGACGGTCTCGAATCGAGGATTCGTGAATTGCGTGAGCGGGTGCTGCAGCTGCGCATGACTCCTCTTCGGACCCTGACCGAACGTTATCCGCGCATCGTGCGCGATCTGGCCAAGCAATTGGACAAGTCGGTGCAATTTCGTGTCGACGGCGACGAGATCGAACTCGATCGGGCCGTGCTGGAAGCGCTCGATACGCCGTTTGTTCACACCCTTCGAAACGCGATCGATCACGGTATCGAAAATCGAAATCAAAGGCTCGAATCGGGCAAGGCGGCAGTGGCGACACTGGTCTTTCGCGCCAGCCGCGATCGTGACTCGGTTCTCGTCACCATTGAGGACGACGGGGAGGGTTTAGATCCTGAGAAGCTCAAGCGAACCGCGATTTCGCGTGGCATGTTGCATCCGGATCGTGCTGAAGTGCTCACTCGTCGTGAGACGTTGTTTTTGATCTGCCTGCCGGGTTTTTCGACCAAAGATCAGGTCAGCGATGTCTCCGGAAGAGGCGTAGGCATGGACGTTGTCCGGGCTCAGGTTGAGGATCTCAACGGCAGCATCGAGATCGAATCGGAAGTGGGTCTGGGGACTCGATTCATTTTTCGTCTGCCACTCACCGTTGCGATCATTCACGCTTTAGTCGTTCAGGTTAGTGGGCGACGGTTTGCGATACCGGTGGCTAAAATTGCGGATATACGAGAATTTAATGATAATCATGATGGTTTCCAATTTGAGGGACGCCGCGTCATGATCTATGGCCTGGCGGAGCTGCTCGGCCTGTCATCTTCGGTACCGCCGACGCAGGTGGTGGTCGTTGACGTTGGGCAAGATGTGGCTGGGGTACCGGTCGAGTCCGTTGTTGGCTACCATGAGGTCGTTGTAAAGCCGCTCGGCGAACCGTTGGATCGCATGGAGTGGTATTCGGGAGCGACCATCCTCGGTGATGGGGAGCCGCTTCTGATCTTGGACCTTCCGAACCTAGTGCGTTCGCAGTGGCGGTGAACGGAGCGGGTGAGTTTAGTGGGTGGCGAAACCGGGATCTCGGCAGAGCTTCTTGCTTGCGTCGACGAGTTTGCGAAGTCGCCTGACCTCGAAGGCGTTTTACGTCTCGCGGTAGAGCGCCTGGCGGAGCTCTTTGACGTTGAGCGGGTATCGCTGGTGATCTTTCGGGAAGACGAAGACGCCGGGTACGTCGTGCTGGAGCATGCCAGCGCAGAGCTCAATGCTCAGATGCTCCAGCTCGCCGACTACCCAGAACTTCGCGAGGTGATCCGTCGCCGCGAGCCTTTGGTGATTCCCGATGTGCTCGGGGACGCGTTGCTCGCCGGGGTGCGCAGTAAACTTGAAACCGCCGAGCGCCCTCACCGCGCTTCATTGCTTTTCCCGTTGGTGCGGAAGGATCGCGCCGTGGGCGCTTTGTTTCTTCGCAGTCGACGGGTTGCAAGGCGCTACGACGAAGCTTCCCTCGCGAAAGGCCGCTTGATCGCCGCTGTGGCGTCAATCTCCCTAGGGGCCGCGATGGAGCAAGATACCCTGCGTCGTGAGGCGCGCTCGCTGTTGCGCACCAAGATCGCCGCTGACCGCCGGGTTGAAGATCTCGAGAAATACTCCCGCTTTTTTGAGCAAGCGCACGATGGCATCGCAGTCACCGACCATGACGGCACCATTCGCTATTTGAATCGGGCAGCCGAGAGCATTCTCAAGCGCGATTCGGCTCCTTTCGAGGCGCTGGCTTTTGTCGACCTACTCGCGCCGGATTCGATCGAACGCGCACACGCAGCGCTCGACGGTGACGATACGCGCGATGGCTATATCGATCTCGAGCTTCGGGGTGACGAACCGAAGACTGTGATTTCCGTCGCCATACGGATACTCGAAGATACCGACCAACGTCTGATCAGTTTTCGTGATGTCACTGAATTACGTCGTATCGAGATCGAGCTCAGGCAAACCCGAGATTTTTTGGAAAATCTGATCCAGAGCTCGGTAGACGCCATCGTTGCGGCAAGAATCAGTGGCGAGATTATCCTATTCAACCGCTCAGCGGAGCGTATCCTCGGGTACCGCGCTGACGAGACGATCAACGCTCGAAACGTCGAAGATTTTTACCCCCCAGAAGAATACAAAAATGTCATTCAGCTGCTGCGCAGCGACGCGATGGGTGGTCGCGGTCGATTGGAGCCGGTACGAAAAGAACTTCTGGCTCGTGGAGGCGAGCTTGTCCCGGTCAATTTGAGTGCCGCTACGATCTATGAAGATGAGCACGAAGTGGCTGTGGTCGGGATCTTCACCGATCTTCGCGAGCGGATCCGCATCGAAGAAAAACTCTCCCAGGCGCAAAAGAGACTCCAGATTTCGGAGCGGCAATCCGTGGCGATTGAGCTTGCTGGCGCTGCTGCCCATGAGCTGAACCAGCCACTCACTTCTATCCTTGGCTATGCGGAGATGCTAAAAAACCACATTCCTGCGGATACGCCCCAAAGCAAGCCGGTTGAGGTGATCTGTCGAGAGACCGAGCGTATGGCGGCGATTGTCCGCAAGATCGGGGAGCTCACCGCCTACAAAACACAGAGTTATGTCGGTGGGGCCAATATTATGGATCTCGATTGACGCCTATCGTGCGATCAGCGCAATGACACCGCTGGAGGCGAGGCGGTAGATCAGGCTTGCTCCCTCAAAAGTTCCAACACCCAAAGCAGCGATGACGTCGCGAAGCGTTCGGGTACCGTCGACCAGTCGGAGCACCTTGCGCTCTTCCAAGGTAAGCCGAGTTGTCAGATGAAGTCGGATGGTGGGAATTTGGTCGAACGATGGGATCGCCGCTTCGATCAGGCTCCATTCATCGACCCGACGAAAACCCTCCATCAAGAGCTCGTCGACAGAGAGCTCGAAGCCGAATTCATCCACCCAAGTCGGCAGTTGGGTAACACGCATAAAATCAAACGTGCCTTTGCCGAAGCGAAGTATCTCATAAACCAGCTCACTTGATTGGATGCGCATGGCGGCCTCGAGCTCGGAGCGTGCGATCAAGCCGCGCTCGACAGCCAGTGTGCCCAAACGCCGGTGCTTACCTGAACGCTGAGAGGTTAGACTGTCGAGGGTGCTGCGGTCGATCGCGCCTCTTCGCAGCAGGATCGAGCCAAGACGATGTTCCTCTGGAATGCCTACCCCCGTGACCAGCCGAATAGCTCCATTGCGCATCCAGCTCTCGATCTGAATGTCACCGCTAAGAACCCGAATTCGTCCGTTTTGACGCTGCAAACCGAGCATTTGAAAGATTTCGGCAAGACCACATTGAGTGATATCGCCACTGAGTCCTGAAGCGACGTCCAACGTATGCAGTGCTTGGATCGCTGCGCAAATCCGTTGGGAGTCGCCGAGATCAACCTCTTCAGCAGTCGAAAAACCGAGAGCCGAGAGTGCCTGGACGACCTGCCGATGTGACTCACCGTTTTGTGGGTTTTGTCGTCGGTCGCGGCGATCACGAGCAACGTGGTTACGCCCGAGAGTGTGAGCGACCACGGCAGCAAGCGCTTCCGGGGCAAAGGGCTTGCTGATGTGATCGACGATCCCCACGTCACGGACGAACCGAGCGCTTACCGGATCGCTCTGGGTACTCATGATCACGATCGGAATCGCCTCGAGTTCCGTATGTTGCCCGAGCTGTTGGCAAACATCCAAGCCGCTTACCCTGGGCATGGTGAAGTCGACAAAGATAAGATCAGGGCGGAGCTCGAGGGCGACCTCGGTCGCGGCAGTGCCGTCATCCATACCGAAGACCCGGTATCCATGGAGCTCAAGAATGTCTTTGGCCGTGCGCAGCACTGCGTCCGAGTCATCGATGATCAAGACCTTTTTTGCCCCTGAGGACTCATCCGATGAACTGGCCAACACCATCTAGAACTCTTCTCGCTTTCGCAGCACCGATTGACACTGAGCACGAACGCGCTCATCGACTTCGAACTCAACATGTTCAGCGATCATGCGCGTGACGTCCAGACTATTGGTCTCAGCCAGGGCTCGACACGCGAGCGCTCGCACCGACGGTTCACGATGACTTAGGAGTTGTTCTGGACCGCGCAGCTCGGCACCACTGCGAGCGGCGCGAAGCTGTTCTGCTTGTTTCGGCCAAAGGAAAACCAGAAAGACCAAAGCTAAGCCGATTTGAAGCATTGCGCGCCCGGCTGGATAATTGCCGCGGCGGACCTGAACGTAGCGATCGAGGCCGAAAACCAGGACAAAAAATGTAAATAACCCGGGTGCCACAAGGGGGGTCCAGATAGGAAGCTCACCGACTCGAACCCGCTCCCATAGGGGCCCGGTGACCAGGAACGTCGTGATCATCGTTGCAGCCAGCGCCAAAAAAACCGTGATGCGAATGGCACGCCTTTCGCGATGGATGATTCCGAGCATGGTTAGGACGCCGCGGCGCGTTTACGCTGAACTGACTTGAGGAGATGCTGCCGGCCTGCTCCGAGCCTATGAAAAAACACCCGCATGGCCTCGCCTTATCACATAGAGCGCCTAGAAGCCGAGCCGATCCGCCGTGGTCCACGGCAATTCCGAACGCCGTTCACTCGGGGTCTCGGGTGGTCTTAGAGTCCGTGGCTAGACCCCTCGCTGAAGACTGTCGGACCGATCTGAAAGACTCATGGCCGACGGCGAGGGAACGATGAAGCAGATGAGCTTTTGGCAGGGGTTTCCGAGAGCATCATCCCAGCCCGCATTACATGAAGGCAGGGTGGAAGAACCGACCATCGCCGAGGGCGAAAAATATACCGGCCAAGCCGAGGCTCTTGCCCAGCTTCTCGCTGGCTTTGCCTCGAGAGCGGTTCGTGTGGTGGTGACGGACAATCGTCGGACGATGCTCTCATGGCGGGTCGGTCCTGACATGATCCGTGTTCGACTCCACCATATGTTTTTGGCAGCACCGGCTTCGGTTTGGGATGCTCTCGCGCTCTACCTTTTCAACAACGATGGTCGGGCCGGCGCGGTGATCGATGGCTACATCGAAGACCATCACCATCAGGTTCGACCGGTTGCTCGGCAAGTGCAGCCGAAAGGGCGTTTCCATGATCTCCGTGCGCTCTTTGTCGCGTTGAATGACCTTTATTTTCATGGTGGATGCCAAGCTGAAGTGACCTGGAGCCGCGCCGGCTCTCGACGTTATCGGCGTTCGATTCAACTCGGATCCTATGTCCCCGAAGATCGGATGATCCGCATCCATCCCTGTCTCGACCAGAGTTTTGTTCCGGCGTTTTACGTCTCCTGGGTACTCTTTCATGAAATGCTGCATGAGATCTTCGGTGTCGAGAAACGAAACACCCGACGCTCGATGCACCCGCCTGCTTTTCGGGCTATCGAAGAGAGTTATCCGGATCATCGCCGAGCGAAGGTGTGGGAAGAAAAGAATATCAACCGCCTGCTTCGGTATCGTTATCGACACCCTTGAATCAGGGCGTGGACCGCCGATCTCGCTGATTCAGAATCGAGCACCGCTCGGATACCCGGTCAGCGGGTCGATCGGTGAGCGGAGTTTTTCCCGCGCTTGGTTGCTGGCCAGGATAAGTGCATTGCGTCGTTGGTCGAGGTCATCGCCGCCGCTGCTCGCCCGCACGGCGGCAGCCGTGCACAACTGAGTCGTTCGTTGAACGTCATGAACACTGAGCTCTTCAGCAACGATACCTTGCGCACCCGCATTGAATCGATTCTCAACGGGCAGGGCAAGCGCAGCTGCAGAGAAACCGAACGGTAAAAAAACGCTAGGCAGGCAGGAGTCGTTAGCCACCCGACCGCGGCGGTAGGCGAATTCGGCGGCCTCGATGGCTTCGGCCGATGCTCGAAGCACGGCCGTTGCACGAGGATCAAACGGACCATTGAGATCTCCGGAGAGGATCCACGGACCTTGACCATCAGGCCTTTGATTTTCGGTATCGAGTCCAAAAAGCAGGGTGTCCCGCGGCGGCGCGAAGTCGATAGCGACGGCCAGAGCGCCTGCCTGATGCTTGTGGTAGGCGCGCGTAAATACGCCATACACGTCGACTGCTCCGTTGCCTCGAGTCAGATCGACGAGCATGGCGACCAGCGCGGCGGCACACGCTGCAGACCCGACACCGAGGCCGCAGAGGCGGTTGTTCTCGTGCTTGAAACGATCAAGGTCAAAGGTCGCAAAATCTTCCGGCGAAGGTGCGTCGTCTTTCGACGAGACTTGCACTGTCGCTTCGAGAACCCGATCCGATTCCGAGAGGAACTCAGACACACGTGCGTGCTGAACCCCGGCTTTGGTCCGAGGAAAAACCAGCTTCGCCGACTGAAATCCAGCCGCAGGGATCACTCCCTCGGCTACGACCTGAACCGATGCTTCGCCGACCTTGACGACCCGAAGCGCGGGCCGGTCGAGAGCGGTTAAGAAGGCGACTGTGCGGCGAGGCATACCTTTTCGCACCCGCGCGACGGTGTTACCGAACTTATCGGTTTCAAACGCGATCCCTAACGACTTCAAGCATTCGTGCAGCACCTTCGTCACGGCCGATTCCTGAAGCGGCGCCACGGGGGTTTCGGCGATTTTTCGGATGATCTCGACCGATTCAGAG
>NADL03000567.1:0-38788 GCA_002205965.3 Kappaphycus alvarezii
TACTCTGACCTTTATATGAACAATCTAGTGTTCAAACGAGTTCCGCTCTCTGTATGAAACATTCTGCACATTTTTTCCGTACCATTAACGAAGCTATGGTTTTCGTTCTTCAAATTCTTCGAGATTAGGATGCTGTTGTGAAAAAACACATTCTTTTCAAGCTCGTCTTCATGTGCCTGGCTCAGGAGAAATTTTAGTCCATCGTGACCCTTGTTTGGGTTCGGGTACTCTGTTTGATTCAAGGAATCTTCGTCCTCTGTAGTAATTATCGCGAGTCCACCACAGTTGCATTTCGATAGTATTTTCTCTCGACTAACATCCAAATACTTCATTTCGTCATTCTTCTCGTCTTTTACTGCATATATTCGTAAATGAAGATTCAACTTTTCATTACGCTGAAACGTTTTCTTAAGAAGAAGTCCACGCATATACTGAGTGAAATCAAATATACTAACATTCGCTTTGGACAATAAAGAGATCATTTCAAAGATAGTTCCAAGGCGGAATGCTTCTACATGTGCCTACATAGGTGCTCTAGAGAGAAAATCTTCTCTGTTCGATAGTAACAAATGTTACCCTTCCCTCAGCAACATTTTGTCACGACGAATAATTCTTCTCTCTTGTATGAAGTGCACCTAAACTTTTTCCGCAAAAGAGAATTTCTCAGAGATTATGGAATCATCAGATTTATCCTCGGAGATAATCTTAACGGAGAAGATAGTGTGCCCCCTTTCTTTCAAATTGTTCAAAGCGGACTCTAAAGCTGACAGATTCGGCCCATTAACGCAAGAAGCTGATTGCTGATCATCTTGTGCCTCCTGTAAATTCTCTACAGCGTTACTATCTGCCAGGAACCGACGAGATGAAAAATTGTCAAGCTCCCGATGCGAAGCTATACCATATCTAGGAGCACACTCAGATTTCCTCCTTCAGATCCTGTGAAGTTCATGAGTAGATTTACTCCTTACAATCCTTCGCTTCCCTCTGCGACTGACATGCCCACTGTCTTCAGAACTTTGCCGTTTTCGCTGTAAGCCTAGTTTTGGTTTCTTGAGCTGGACTTGGTATGGACACCTAAATCGCCATTGGACTTCTTGGCTAGCAGCAGCCTACCTCTTCATAGTTTGGAAGACTTTCGTGCCAAGCTCAAGGTTTCTCTTGAGGATGCGCAATTTGCCTACAAAGTGGCAAAAGCTCGACAAGCTGCATACGCTTCAAGGCAATACGAGGTTCCAGATTAAAAAGTCGGTTCAAAGCTATGGATCAATCGTTCGTTGTTTACGGATGTTTATACTAGGTCCAGGATTCTAAAAGCCTGGTGCGCGCAGATGTGGGCCATTTATGGTCAAGGAGCTAGCTGGTAAGAATACTGTTCAACTGGAACTCCCTGCTCATTTTAAAATCCATCTAGTCATTCATATCATTCACACCACACCCCATTTGGAGCAGCCCGATGACCTTGCTTTACCCATTCCCCCCTGCGCCTGCACCGCTTGAACTGCCTTGTGGACCAGAACAGGAAGTTGAGGTTATCTTGGATCACAAAAAGGTTGGACGCGGTTACACGTTCTTGGCTTTGATGCGTGGTGTGCCACGCTATAAGGCGGAGTGGCAACCAACACAGGACTTTGTTGATGTTACGGAAGATATATCTGCTGTAGTAACGGATGCTTTCCAAGAGTACATTCGGAAATATAGTATACTCCCGCAGTATCATTGACGAGGACGGCAATAGTCCGGGGGAGGGAATAGTGTAACAATGTCTCTGTTGCACCACTGTGGCATAGAGACTTGTTCCCTGTCGCTATTCCAATTCTCCATTACACAGTAGTGTAACAGAGAAATTGCATCATTCTTGGAAGAATCCAGAAGCTGTTTGTAATCAGGTAGCTGTTTTATGCTGAGTATGTAATTTGACGTGGAGTCTCACGTCATCGTCTTGTTTCCTTAGTCACGTTCTAGATAGTACTGTTATTTAGTTGCAGCGTCACTTTCCAGTTACAGCTCTACTTTCTAGTGCTTTCTGTTGAGCTGGCACAACTCTGAGATTTGTGTAGAAGAGCTGCCGTACTGTCTATAAAAGTGGGGCTCATCTGGATTCTTGTGGGAATCCAGGTACACTCCATACACCCTTTGCCCCCAACTTTCTGAAACCTACTACCATCGTCTCTACTGTTTGTTTAGCAGCGCCCCGGCTGCCTCCCTCTCTGTTTCAAAAAGACGCGAAGCATACGGGTTTAAAAGCCGACCATCCCTTTCAAACAATAAACCACCCAACGGTTTTCCCATTACACGGAATGGAATTGATCGCAAAAGGTACGGATGCGCTATCAGCTACGGTAAGCCTCCTGACGCCGCACAGAGGTTCAGCTACTGTGCTAATGATTAATCATTATCGACAATGAATATGGTATTGTTTACCCTAGCTTCGTCACGCGTAAAACATTGATTGTACGACTAACATCATTTGAGCTTGCAGTAGTATCTAGGCTACTCGCGGCCATCAGATGCCGATACCCAGTAGACTACCCTGTTACAGAGGAACTGAACGGTATGTCCGCACCCAGTCCACTACCATGCGATTCACATCTCCGTTCGCAAGTTCTCTCTCCGAAGGAACCCCCTCCTCTTTCCGCCACGCATGCGCTGCCATGGAAAGCACGACTCTCATGCCCTCATTCAAGTATCCCTCGGTCGGATCTAAAATCCCGGCCCTGCGCAACTCAACGGATCTTGTCCGCTTCCCATCGAAATAAAACTCAACAAACGTCTGATTGACCCAATGCATCCCATACCGATGAAATCCCTTGCTCAAATCGTGGTTTGTTACGTGATTCACCTGCCTGTTTAGACTCGGCGGCTGCCTCCCGTGTCGGAAGAAAATATGTACGTTGGTCTTAGCCACCCGGCGATTACCTTCGTCCCCGTAGGCCTCGTTCACGTCGATCTCCGTCTCGCGGGACTTGAGCCAAAAGCTAGATGACAAGGGGGTTCCGCTAATTTTCATAGAGCACTCCGTGAAACTCGGGTACCTCAACAGCTTACGGCTTGATAGATATCCGGTTTGTACGGTACGACGAGTCAAAAAGCAGGTGTCGCAGTTGCAACCGTTGCTATTTTCTGATGCGGGGTGCAATACGGGTTGCCTTGGGACGATTTCGGTACGCGAGAGGCGCGAATGACAAGCTTTCCTGCGGACAGGAAGACGTTTCCAGATTGGAAGAGGGTGGCACCGGGGCCTTGCCAGCCTGTGGGTTTGTGTCGGTCCATTTTTGCACAAAGTTTGGATGCAACTTGTCTGAGTAAAAGAAGCTGTCTGAGAGGGCCCAATCGATCTTCCATTGCCGACCACGCCCTGGTCGCGCGCCTGCAGACACTAGCGGATCACCAATGCCTGCATTGGTCCACTCCTGTGCAGATGTTAGTGAAAGAAGGGTGGCCAAGAGATAAAGTAGCATTAAGGCTCTTCCGAGATGCATGGCGTCTCAAGAGTGAGGATGATACTAGAATCAGAGGGGCGGGACCAGCGTTGGTTAGGGTGTGTAGATGCGCTCGGGTGAACGGGTGGGGTAAGCAGTGGTAAGCGGAGCTATATAGGCTTCAGAGTGCAAGGCAAGTGGGACAGGAGATACATTATAGAGAGCACTGAGAAGTCCCGAAACACAGGAACGCAGCTGTATTGCGTGAGGCGGGTGGTGCTGTCAACGCTGTCCAGTCTCGAAACACTTCGCCGGTTCATATGCAGGCTCACCTACACGGATTGAGGGAAGCCACGTAAAAGTTCTCTTGGATGTGGTATACATGGATCGTCAATCATGAAGAAAGGCTTCAACAGTCAGCTGACAACATCAGCAACCGCATGTATCCTCGTGGTACAAGATCTTAGTACACGTGAGTTGCTTACCCGTTTTGCTTCACCCGGAGAAAACCAACCCAAATTGCTGACTTTGAGTATGAAAAGGGTGAGGTTTTGAATTGGTGGTAAATCTTTATGGCTTGTACAATGTTGCACAAAAGCGTAAGTTTTGAATAGTGTAGTGTAGTATTAAGGATATTGAGGAGGTATTTCGTACTGCTATGTCAATAACCTTTACCTCATTAGATTACGTAGGCTGCATACGTAATCTAATGAATAAAGGTATGCTGCATACGTAATCCAACTTCAGCCAAAATTGCCCTGGCGATGTCGCCTTCCGAAGTGGATTGACCGAATTACGTTAGACTTAGCTTCCTGCGGCAATGACAAAAGAATGTTAAGACCTTACTGAATCACTCCAACCAATTCGAGAGAGTCGGTTGCGCCTATCACTACGGTAGTTGGCCTCCTCAAAACCAACAAACCTACTACAGTAGGCATAAAATAAAGCTTACTACAGTAGACATAAAATAAAGCTTACGTTGGAGTTTTTATTGAGCTGGGGTAGATAGATAGGGTTAATGGGGTGGTTTACTCAATTTTCCTGATAACGGAGCTTGAGTGTTAAGTCGAAAGGGTTGAGCACACTAACGGTCCGTGCAGCAAGCAGGCACCCACAATCGCCCGGTAGCGTAAGGTCCCATCAAAGCCGACCACATCTTCCATGCATTAAAATAACCCAAAAATTCCCCCCCCATCAAAGGCAGGCCAATGTCCCTCTCTGTGGCCGTAATAACCCCACTCCCGCACCTTGACGTCAACCCACAGACGCTTTCGGGTTTTTTTTGAAATTGGGCGGCTTCCAAAATGAAAGATTGGAGCTTCTCGTCACTAGGGGTGGGAATGTGTGGTGCTTTAATAGTACCACAGGACTATGGACGTGTTTCTTTGGGACGGGCAACCTTGACGAATATTATTGAAAAGGAACGCCCTCCTTCTTGCGCGCCATTTCCAGTCCGTCCAACGTGCTCCGGGGGCGACTGGTGGCAGTACTGTGGACAAGGGTAGCGAGGAGATCGGGGCAGCGAGAGCGCAGCGGTCGCGGCGTATCGACCTGGACAGGAAACCCGCTAGACCAGTAGAAGTGGCGCTCGCACCCGACGACATGTTGCACGTTGCACGGGGCGGGCGCCGAAAGCGGTGAAATGTTGACGAAGCTCTGTGGGCTGGTGGGGAATGGGCGGAGAGTTGCAGCTCGGTGTTGAGGAGGATAGAGTGTGTTGTTACCGTCGTGGTTCCCCTCCTCAGCAAGAATTTCGCGACTTCGTTACTTGTATTGCTTTTAGCCTCCAAGTGATGCAGGCACTACAGGTTGTCACCCGCCGCCTGCCCGCGTAGTCGATATCTGAATAAACTAAGCACACTATCGTGCATTAGACCTCCGAAAGATTTTCTGTCCGTGTACAGTGGGGTAAAACGGGGTGGTATACTTAAATGTTTGGGTAAATGGGGTGTACAGCACAGTGGGGTTAAATGGGGGGGTTTACTTAACTCTGGTTTACTTAACTTTCCTGATAACAGCAATCGCAGATGAGGCCTAATTTGGGTAGCCACTGACATGCCCTGAGAACGGAGGTTCTCTTGAATATATGTACTTTCAAATTGTGGCCTTAGGTATCGCTCAAAACCCCTTACTAGCGTTATTCTGGACGAGTTTCGCCGCGTGACGAGCGAACAATGCTTGGCGCGCATTAGAAATCGGAACGGCTGCCCGTGCGGCAATGCCAGTCGCAACCCGGTTGGCGAGGTCCCAAGCAGTCGGGTGCCAGCCCCCCAGCGTAAATAGTCTTGGGTGTTTTTACAGTTGGAAGATATCGATCTATCCTAAAGTTTTCCCCAACGTGGAGAGTGGATGGGCAATGAAGCAATGCCCAGGACCCTTTGCACGTGTCCATACGGCAAAGCGAGTATCCTTGCCAAGGCGAGCATGGTTAAGGGGCTTGAGTGGGCATCGCGCCAGGGAGGGGAGGCGAACCATTTTATTTTTACCTTTAGTAGGTTCTTTAATTTCTGGGCTTGGAGGCCGTTGGCTAGGTTGCTGGGGTATATAGTTAGAACCGCCGTTTACTTACTTTTAAAGATAAAGCTACTGAAAACCCATTTGAATTTAAGATTCTCTTGATCAGTTTAATAGCTTTTAAGTATCGAAAGAATACTTTAATTAGCTGTTGTCTTATCTTAGGTTGAATTGGCGGAATGCCTGGAGTTAATAAACCACTTTGAAACCTTGAAATTATCTTAGATCAATTCGAAATAAACATAGAAGCGCCTGCAATAAGCCAAAAATACCAACGACGTTGGGCCCTTCCAACATTTAGATCAGAATAACCATTTGAGTTTTTGAATCTTCTAATCTTCCTGATAAAAAGACTTTAAACCCTCTCGAGCGGGGGTCAAGAGATGGATGACGGTTACGTCATAATAATCTATACCCCCGTTCCCTCCGAGGGGGGCGTGACTAAAGGGGACAGGTCTGTGTATTAGGGGGTCTGGAAATGAGGCCGAGTCACGAGGTACTACTTCACAGGGCTGGTGTGAGGCCAGCCGTAAGGCATGCTGCGTTGGACGAAACCGTCGCCGCAGCGCGTCTCTGCATAACGACAGATCGCACCCGCCCGAAGGTCTCCATGGCTCGTACGGCGACGTTCCTAACCACGTCTGTCAGCACCGCGAATGCGTCCGGGTGCCACCCGCCAACAGTGGATATCGGCACTGGGATCAGTCGGGAACTGGCATGCGTGTTGATGAAGTCTTGATACCTCCTGAACTTTGACCCATTCGCGGCGTTCAGAGATGTCAGAGATGTCAAGAGGTTGGAGCACCTGGCCCGTGCGTATGAGGGAGCAAGAGGATTGACGAATGTAACGCCCAAAAAGTCTGTTCCTCCGGTGCTCCCTAAAGCCATGATGTCCGCCTTTGTGCGATGTTGGCCATTGGGACGGGGCTCCATGACCGGGTGTCGCGGGGCCTTTGCTAAGTCCGACGTCCTCCAAGCGCCTTGATGTCCGGGCGAAATGCATGACCGCGTTGCGGGGGCTCGAGGACAGGGTGTCTGGCGGCGTTGGAGAGATCTGCGGCAAACAACCGTGTTTGCAAGTCGTGCCGCCACCCTCCGCGGGTGAATTCGTACTCACAGCACAGCGCGAGGTCAATGTACAGTACAGTACAGTACTGATCCGTGAGTGTCGTGCATATGCCCTTCTGGCATTTTGGAGCGGGCGGAAACAGTGGTACCCTGCCTGGTTGGCATCAAAGCCAGTTGAATGCTTGTTTTAGTTTACTCTCTTTCTGTCCTCTTTGTTTTTCGGCCAAGCGGAACCTACCTATCTTGCTATCGAGGGCGCGTCTCAGCACAGCACTGTATGTACCGTACTGTACTGTGCCTTGCCCCAGTCCCCTCCCTGGCATGCTACGGGAGATACGTCTGGAAGCTTCCAGATGTATCTCCCCAGGATGCGGCGCTGTACAGTAACCTGCGTGCCACACGCATACAGTAACTTGCGTGCCACATGCCTACAGTAACTTGCGTGCCACACGCCTACAGTAACTTGCGTGCCACACGCCTACAGTAACTTGCGTGCCACACGTACAGTAACTTGTGTGACGCACGCAATCTGCGTGCCACACGCCCCCCGCTGAGAGTACGCTGCCGCCCTGGCCGTAGTGTACAAATACAGTACAGTCCACTCCGTCTAAGGCCTCCTCAATACCACCGTACTAGAGTCTGCTCGTCCACCCCTGAGGCAAAGTCTGCACGTCCTCCCCTGAAGCTGCTCCCGCCACCCAGAGCACGCATATTCTGACTCCTTGTCCTCCAACGTTGCCGCTAAGCTTCCGCACCGCCGCAGCAGAGCACGCTCATGCTGACGCCTTGCCCTCTTTTTGCAAGACCAAATGGTCCAATTATTTCTTTCAAGCTCGTCTGCCTCCATCCTTCAGCTTCCTCCGCTGTTTTCTCTCTTCTCGACTCGGAATTCACGTCTTCTCTAGGGCAGCGAGTGAGCGACCTCTGTGAAGTGCCGTGGTGCATTGAGACTGCTGGTATACACGTGGAACACGTAGAAGCGAGCAAGCGGCCCGGTCGGATTACCTGGGCTACGGTTGAGGGGGAAAGGAAACAAAGCGGAGGTAGAGTGGCACAGACGCTAGTCTTGAAGTCTCAATTCGAGGATGGCTAAGACGCGGCAGACGGCCGCTAAAAGCACTGGCGGCACGGCCCCTTGTCGTCAGTTAGCCGCTAAAGCGGCCCGGGTGACTAATCTCACCCCCTCTCAGCTCACTCGACCTGGCGCTGTTCGCCTCCTGGGACGCCGGGACACCTCCAAAGTCACTGTGCGCTCGGGCTCGCCGTTCCAATTCAAGGTGTACTCGCCGAGGTCACCCAAGCCGGTGGCAGTGAACGAGAGTGAGTTCCATGCCCTCTTCGGTTGTCATATCGCCCCCTTCGTGCGCCGCTTCGACAACAAGGAGAGGACAGCCGCCGATGCTCATGTCCTCGGTCTCACGGAGTCGACAAATGACTGCCGCTTGTACGCATCAGTCCCGGAGGGCGCCTGGTCGATCCTCGACGTCCGGTGGTGCAGTGAGGAACAGGTGTACAGGGCCACCGATGAGGATTCTGGAGAAGATTATGTCATCCTTCTGTACACCCTAGCCTTCGAGGGTTACGAAAACGAACACAAGCACAAAGTTGAGTCCGATAGGTTCGAACTAGGTCACTCCGATCGTATCGGGGCCGTCCTGTACATCCACTCCTGTCGGGATTGCCTTGGCACCAGTAGTGGTGCCAAGGCAATCCCGACAGGAAGTTGGTACTATCCTCTACCTGTTCCCGAGAGCTTCGTACGGCTCCCCACTCCGTCGGCTCCTTCCAATCTGTCGCTTGCCGTTCAAGGGCGATCATGAAGGCTGCATTGGAGCTTCTATTGCCAACGGCCTGGCCGAGCTTGGAGATAACGACCAGGCACAGCGGTGGTATCATAACTTCCGGAACCTGGCGGCTAATAACAGAAAAGAACCCTCCAGCGGTGGCCGTGTTCGTGACCTCCGGGATGCCCAGAAGCACCTCCACCCTAGATACCTCGTCCTGCAAAAGGCATTACCACTCAACTCGCCGGTGTCCTCCCTTCTTGCCCTTCCCGCGGGAGTCTATATACTCACCCTGGCTGGCTCAAATGGTGTCAACCACTGCGCTACAGTGAACCTCGGACCGCGGCGCCTGCTGGATCCCTCTGAATCCTATGTGCTTGATTTGTCCCCGGAAGCCTTGGAGGAGTGTGTCGGCGGTAGCTCGGAATTCTACTCGTCCGCGAAGTGAGGAGGCTAGTGCTCCCCGGAGGACATACCTCTAAGCTCCCGCGTCATCGTAACGGTGCCAATCGTACCAAGAGGAAGCGCGAAGCTATCGAAAGAGGCTCCACCGGTCCTTCGTCCGGCAAGTGATCCAATATCCTAGATTAAGTTGCCCTTCTATTCCTCCCCTTTTTTTGTTGCCTTGAGTTCCGCCGACCTAGCCGCTTCTCCCTTCCCTTTTCTCCTCATCTCCAACTTCATTGCTCCCGTATCTTATGGCTTTAGTAAACACCTGCTTTCTTGTGGTATCAGAACAACCGGCGAGCGTGAATCGCCTTCCTCTTCACCCGTCCCGTAGATGATATCAACTTGTAGCGTTGATGGTCAGCCTTCGTCACGATACATGACCAATAGTAGTAAGATTCGAAAGCAGGCCACTTCTTGTTCTTCTGGAAGGCCGTTCCATGGACGACTAGAACTTCGTCCCCTACCGCGAACTTCCGTACGCGGCCCTTTGGTTCTGATAAAGTCAGAGACATTTCAACCACAGTGGCGCGCAGGCGCGATTCCCCCAAGATCTCCACGGCTCGGTTCGTCGCGTTCCCGTCGCTCAGTAGAGCCACCGCATCACTTGCTAACGTCCTTGGCCTGATGCCGTACAGCATCTGGAAGGAGGAGGGGCCGCCCCACGGTCTCGTCTTCGGTAACCATACAACACTTGCGGGAGCGCCTCGGCCCAATCCCCACCGTTCTGAACAATAGACTTCTTGATCGCGTGCTTGATAGTTCCCACCATTCTTTCCGCTCTCCCATTAGCCATAGGGGCGTAAGGAAGAACGGCCTTCCACTCCACTCCATGTTCGCTCATAAAGCTCTGGACCGACGCAGCCAGGAATGCCGTCGCGTTATCCGACAAGATCCTCTTTGGTGGCCCGAATGACAGGAGTATCCCATCCTGGACGAACTTGATCACAATGTCCGAAGTGGAATTCATCGTCGCCCACGCAATCGGCCAACCAGTCATGTGTTCTACCACGATCAACGCTAATCTCTTCCGGACCTCGACGGTTTTACTATTTTTATTTATTTTTATGTCTTTCCCTTCTGCCGGAAAGATATAGTTCTTGGCTTTCGAAAAGAAATAAATTTTATTTATTTAATTTGCCCAAGTATTATACCGTGATTTTTATAACGTAGATAGAAGCGAAAATGCTTGAAGAGTTTTTTCAATGATATAATTTTAATTCAATTTTGAAGGATAAAATTTGAAGATTTCGAACATGTGAAAGGGCGATGAAATAATATCTTCTGAAATTCACATGAAGCAGGTATCTCAAATTTTACTAGACTAATCTACTTTTAATTTTGAATAGTTCATTAGATTTTTGGTGAGTGCTGCTTCAAAAAATTTAGTTTTGTTGCTAGTACCAAATATTACACTGGTTTCGGTTTTATTTTTTGCTGTATCTACTTTTATATTTTCTCTGGGGTAACTAACAACAGAGAATATCGTTCAGCTTTTTCAATTTCCCAGGGCTATGTTACTTTGCTTTCATTGGTGTGATTTTTCATTTCAGCTCAGCTTAATGTAGCAACCGATCAATTTGAGAAATTCCTCAAATTATTAATCTTACGATTGAGTTATCAATTCTAGGTCAATTTGTATTTTGAGTTAATGAAAATAATAACCGAGTACAAAAAACACTCAAAAAGATCCGCTCCACATCTTTATGAAGAAAACTGTCAAGTTGACATTTCACTCTGCAATAATTCGTCTCCGTTAGAGGATTTTGCTCATTTTCTTTCTGTTATTTGCGACATAATTTTGCCATTTCAGATCTTTTTTCCTCATTATTTCATATTTTTAGTGATAATCATTTATCACCACATTTTTTTGAATAAATGTCATCCGAAAGAGTATTGAATTCAAAAAGTACAAAATATTCATAAAATACCACAGTATAATCTGGTTTATTTTTTATTTGAAGTTTTAGTTTTGTCTGAAACGGGCTTTGTGATCTTTTGTTACTCCCTTGTAACTGTCTTTATCATTCTTTTGTGGATGGCCCCGTGTTAAAGATTATTTTCAGTGCAAGATTAAACAGCTCCGTTCATGGATGCATATTGAGCCATTTCAGCGATTTAAATGTATAAAATTAGTGGCTTAGAATACCTAGTACCAATTTTTTGTCATGAAATGTCTCCAACTAAAGAAAAATTATTTTTCCTTAATGGTTAATCTCTCATGAAAACTCCTAATGACTCTTTTGGTCCAAGTTTTCTTCTTCGCCTTACCCGGAAAAAGGGTTTGAAATTCTCGTGAGACAAACAATTATCGAGAACTATGACATTTAGTGCAATAGTACATAAAAAGAGGCTGAAATAATACTTTATCTGATTTTAAAAATATCTTTGTCCCTTTTTTAAATTTTTCTACGGAGATATGGGAGAGTTTGATTCGCCAAAAAAATATAGTTTTCCAGACTATGTATTTCTTTTCACTTCAAAGGTTAAAACATTTGATAATTTTTTAACGAAAGTGACTAAGGTTTTACAGACGGAAGAATTTATTTGTCTTTCAAGTATTTGAACTTGAAAATTTCATTTGATTTTGCTCAAAAAAGCTCTATTGAGCAAAAAGCTCTGAGGCACTGAAATTTTTGAATAATTATTTGAATCGTTGAGAAAATAATGCTTCATCCAAGATTTGTATACTTGTTACTTTTCTATACTCTTTCTGTTATATTTTTGCTTTTTTTAATTGATAATTAAGGTTGAAAAGCGCGCAATTCCCATCATATTATGAAAGTATCCAAGTTCCATGATGAAATGCCACTTCTATTAATACTGACGAAATATCCTGGATCAAATACAATCAAGTAAAATTTTTGGTTCTTTTCTTTATTTTTACTCCATCAATAATTTATCTAGATCCATATATACACTCCCGGAGTTTGGAACCGGACGCTTCTAGGGTGCTAACCGTTTACGGTATGGTACGAGCGATAATTACTCAGATACGCGCACCGGCGGCCGTAGTGTCCAACACAGCTTGTCTGCTGGGTGGCCTTGAGTCGGCTTTTAATGAAATTTAAGAGATACTACTGGTCACATTGCAGGATGTTCTGGGCTACAATCGACCATATCCTTCAAAAATTAAATCACTTCACATTTTCCCCTGATCATAGAAAGTATCAAACCACTATACGTCATGTTTGTAGATACTCAGAAACCGAAAACTCTATTTATTTTAGCCAAAACTATGTCTATCTATATTTACATCACTACAAATGATTGTTTCGGTTATGATGAATTCTGTCATGCCGAAAATAATAGTAGTGATTCAGGACTTAAACAAAGTTATCTTTATGACACAAGAAAAAAATATGGTTTTTTACTTCAGTAATTTTCTTTCATTTGCAACTTGAAACTGAAAAAAATCTAACTTAGCTCCGCAAAACAGGTCTACTTGAGAAGGGCTTGACTTTTCCTCCTTTCATCTGAGAACGTTTAAACCAGATAGATTTTTTTTCGTTGTAATACACCGTCGTAAGTAGAGACTGGCTCAATGTCTTTGTTTCGAATCGTTTGCTTCCCGTCACAATCTCCACCCTCAGCGGCTGGCACCCAGAGGCCTATTCCATCGTGACGGAAGTGGCACGCTCGGTTGCCAATCGTGCCAAGGACCAATTTCTCATGGTCAACGACACACCCCTACAGCTGCATTCCGCGTTAATGGTTGCTTCGAACTCGGCATTTCTGCTGACAGGGCTCGCAGCTACACTTTAGTCGCTATTCTACAGCGCGCCCATTTTGACCGTAGTGTTTTCTCCGCCGCCGATATAGTGCACAGGCTAATGTGGATCTCACCCTTGGTTCCAGTCGCAGTAAACAAGCCGAAAATTCCCTCCTTTGTTACGAATCAAAAACTATTTGAAAAATATTTCAAGTTCCTTAAGAAATATATTCTCAATTCGCAACTGGAAATATTCATTTTATATTACAGTTCAAAAAATCAGCATAACCAATTCGACTCTTGTGATAGTAAAAAATGGGTACCTGAGGTTTGAACTTAAATTTTGGTTTTTGATCTGAGGGTGTGGGTGTTAGAATCAATGCAAAAAAACTTTTTCATAAAAATGCTCAAACCTTAAATTCTATAACTATTTGCTCGATCAATGCACCCAATAGGAAACCATAAGCTGATGAATACAACTCTTGGCTAATACAAACGTCTGTTGCATGGTGCTTTAGTAGTTGTGGGTTGTGATTCAGAGTAGGGCCAAGACTATAAGAGCGACAGAGAAATGAACTGTAGATCTTCAATTACGGTGGTGCAGGTAGAGGAAAGCAAGAGCGAATATCGGCTAGGAATATAGTTTGTGGTATATTTCATTTGCAGAGCTTGCGAAACTGGAGGAGACGGATCAAAACTGTGTACTTTGTTAAATTTTCATTTGGGGCGATATAAACAGAATTGATATATGTGATTATTGTGTAGCAAATACATGTAATATTCTGGTTTTTTAAAGATCAGAATTCATGTGTAATTGGTTAAGCCCTCTCGCATGCAAACACTTACTACATGTTAGTATGGGGAGCCTTTTTTCCACCAAAATGTAGCAGAAGTGAGAAATATAAGCGCTTAACTGTTCGGACGTAGCAAGAATGTGAGAAAATATAATGCGAGGCAAAATGGTTGGTTTAAAGCTTAGAAGTGCGTAAATGATAAAATTCTGTATAATGCTTTGAAAATTAATAATTCACAGGTTCAGAAGTTCCCGAAGACAGCTTTATCTACATTGGAAGGACACAAAATCAGACTAGCTCCCACCGACTGAAAGGGGAGAAATTGTTCTCTAAATATACAGTGAATTTTTTGAAAATTATGATTGTTTACGTGCGTAAAAAGTTACTGAAATAAGGATAGCTTCCCATTTCTCAAAAATTTGCTTAATCAAAACATTACAACTATACAACATACTTGTCCTAGATGGGATGCTTAACTTTACCGAACTGCTTCACATCCTCAAAATTGCTTCATTTATCGTTCAATCTCGCATAATCATAAATATTCCAATGCACAATGTGTACAACTTATAGAGTGTAAGAAAGACCCTTTTCAGATCTACAGGAATTAATTTGCAATTTTTATTGATGAAGGTTTCCTTTGATTTTTGATCCTTATACATCTTGAAAAGTTCAGATACGGGATTTATATTGTATGGTAGATCTTTTTTCGAGCAAATCCCTTACTACATCCTGGTTTTTATTTTTCAAGTGTATAAATATAAAAGTTTTAAGTATTTTCTGTATCCAATAATTGATTTATACGAGCGTTAAAGGAAGATTATGCATCATATTTATGTATAACAGTTCCTAATACTAATATTTTTTGCTCTCGTCTTTTCTGCGCTAGTGCTTTTTCTTTAGTTTGATGAGGGATGAATATATCTCTTCAGATTCTTCAAGAAGTGTGAAGCATTTAAAAATCATCGAAACTAATGGATTATGGAAAATTGTCATAAAAGGGTGCAAAATGTAGGAGCTATTTTGGACCATGAAGTAACATTTACAAACAAAGATGCCCACAAAAAGCATTCTCTTCTATTCCGCAGCGCGTATAGTGCACATTATTTCCAGGTATTCTCAATTATTTGTCAAAACCTTCTTGTTTTGTACGGAAAGGTCTCTACAGTCACGGATCTAATGAGTTGGATATCAAAAGTAATGGGCTCACTTCAGTCTGAAAAAAGAAATTCCTAACAGCTTTGCGAGAACACATTGTGCCAGATGAAACAATTTTTTTATGAACCATTTTCTGACAGAATAAGAGACAATGCACTCATCGACCTTCAAACTTTTACTCCCTGTATGTTCTTTTGAGAATGGGACTCTTAGAGGTCCCAAAAAACAGCGTTTTGAGGTAATTCTTAGAGCTAACATGACTTCAGGTTAAACATATAGTTTCAGGATCAAAAAAATTACCGAAAAATATACACATCCTGCAAACAAATCTTATTTCATATGAAACGACTCTAAATGAAGGCTTTTTCAGAATTCTATGCTGATAATATCTTTTTCAAACATTTTCCGTATATTTTACAAAAACCTTCTTCTGCCTCTTTTTCATCATAAAGAATCTGTAGTTCGTACTTTATTGCGATCATAATGAACTTTACAGGAGTTGCTACCCTGACCGGTCTCTGAAAAGCTTTTGGTCACCCGATAATTTCCGTTTAGTTTCAATTTCCCGCATTCTATCCTTTTAGTACTTAACGATGGATACATTACATCTAAGTATGTAAGGTAAAAATTATGAAGCATCAATGTACTTTCGTTAAACTTATACAAAGAAATCCTTAAATTACATGTTTAAGGCCAAGAAAAATACATTTGTCCATTCTGCAGCGGAGAAAGAGAAACTGAGGCCTTTGCTTCAATATTGAAGTGGTCTTGCAAACAGAAAGAACCTAATTTGGCTTAATCAATGCGTGCCCAAGCAAATGGGACGGAATAAAATTCCCCAATGAAATCCCAGCAAACCGAGGGAGAGGGGGCTCAGGAATGCCCAGTAAAAACTTTGTGCTTAAAGAAAGCGACGACGACGAATGTGCGAAATAATTAATCTTGAGTAAAACTAACAGGAAGAGGACAGCTAGAAATCCTTGCTTGCTCCGGCAAAGAGAGCCATGATTGAGTACGGTGGAGTACGTTGATAATTGCTGAGACTGGACGAAGAGGACGGCTTTCCTTACACGTCTTTCCCAGATCGACCCAACGCGCAGCAGGAGCGAGGGATGACAAGCCAAATAAGGCCCAAAACGAAAATAGACACAATGGGTGCTCCGGAAAGAGGCAGGTCTATTTAAAAGACCCGCTATGCTTTGTTGCATGGCCCTGGTGCCGAAAAATATGAAACAAATATTGGAAGAAACCAGTCGCAGATGTCGAAAAGGTTCCAGTAAGGAAGGTAAATCAGTTCTTGATGTACAGTATGAATTGCGATTTTTCTGATGTTAGCATAAAGTTGCATCATATAGAGAAAGTTTTATGACGCATAAAATCTATTAATACACGCGCACATATGCTGCTTGGACATTCATTTTTAAAAAGTCTACCGACTGGTTTGATCAAGATGCACTGAAAGGGAAATTGTATTGGTTTAGTGAACTTTTTTCCGCATTGTTTGAGATATTGTTGTACCAATATTGAAAACATATTTTCATCAAATACTTAGACATTCCTAGTCTAAAATGATCCCTAGCTAGATGGAAACGTTTTATTCCCTTATAGAAACTGAATATGTTTCTCAACTTAATTTTTCTACCTAAATTTTAGAAAATTTCATGAAAGATAATTCTTAAAAATGAATTGGCATAAAAAGCACTGTGCAAGAAGTTATTTGTACCGAAAGTGAAGTTCCCAAATTGATGACTTTGTATAATATAAAGCTGCGGATTTTTTTGCTTCACATTAGATCTCAGTAAAGACCTGAGTTGGTATCCTTATTTGGGGTGAAACCCTTTCCATAACATTGGAAGTCACAAATTCGTTGAGAAAGAAAAAAAGGTGTTGACCTAGCAATTCCGATATCAAAAATAAGAAATATTTAAGGTGATAATTCATGATAACGAATAGTTGAACCGAGAAAAACTCCATGTTGGCATGTTGAGCTGTTGCGTACTGCCAGAAGATATTTCAATTCTTTCAATTGAATCCCTTTGTCAATTCAAATCGTTCCTATCAATGAATATATTTCAAGATCATATTTGATGTGGATTGTCAGCGTATTTATCTCTTCAAAGTGGATCTTAGGAAGAGTTCTTCAGAACACTTCAATTTAAGAAAGGGATAGAATTGGTAACTATGCAGATTACGTTTGTATGGTCACGATGTGAGAGTATTTTGGCAGCTGTCATTCCTCGACAGTATTCTCTTTTATGAAAGGCTTTCATTATTTCAAGATACATTAATGTCAATTCCTATATCGCCGCAAAGCCTAAAAAATTCATGCTTGATTACCTAATTACTTAATTACATTTACAATTAGTTTCAATATTCGATGACAGTGGAATGTTCTCTAGGTGCCTCTGCAATACTAGCGCTGAAATTATTTGTACTAACGTCCTCATATCCCCAAACAAAATCACTACTTTATGATGAAAAAGTGAGCTAGATCGACCAGAAGAGACGCGGTGAGAGTAAAAGAAATCATAGAGAGTAAACAGGTTGCTAGGGGCGAAGAGAGAGAATTGATAGTGTGGAAACTCTTGGGGAAGTTGTTTTCAGTCCAATAGTAGAAATGGAGTTTAGGGTTATAGATAGATTCTCAAGGTCTTCTACTGAAACTCTAGAACACTTTGTAGTTTTCAGGGGATCTGATACGAGGTTAAGACCGGATCCGGTAAACTCTGAAGAGCAGACATTGGAATTAATATTAAAACTCGTGCTAATCCCTATACCAACGATCGCACTATACTGTCTCTTTTCAGAATTTTAGGTCTCTGTAGACATCCTTCCCTTAAATCTGCATATAAATATTCTTTTTACTCTTACAATTTCATTCCTTTCGTTTCCACTGTCTTCGGTCAAGATAAAATTCTCCGATGCACTCCTTTGCCAAATCATCGCTAACTTACCTATACACGAAGCGAAATCTCTTATCAGCGACATCGCAGTGCGCTCAAACTTCAACTAAAATTCAACTTAAATCTATGATTGTATTGACTAGATCACCAAACATAGCGAAACGGTGCACATGGAGACATGGAGTCGATCGATGTAAATATTCGTCTCATTTTTCGAAATTAGAGCGGCATTACATCGTCCATATTTTGCCGTTCAATTGGGCGCTTCTTTTTTATTTGGTGAAATACATCCCGGCTATTTTAGAAGAAAGTTTATTTTAGTCGCAGGGGGCTTTCATGGGGTGACAAATTTACGTGCAAGCCAGAAAGTCTTGATCACGAGATCAAATAATAGGAGTGTATCAGGAGCCTCGACATATCCAAAATTAATTTCAATAAAGGTGAGCTCCTGGTTAACATTTCCAATTTATTATACTTATTAAGTACAATTCCATCGATATGTCTCAAGCAATAGAGAATTTTAAGAATTTCTGTGCCATTCTTGTCATTTTTTTCCGCGGAGTGACATATATAATATGGAAATCAATGATATTTTCCACTGCAATGCTTTAATCCCCCAAATTTTACTTTCAAAACTTTTCGCTACATGTTAGGTAATGGTATGCCATGTTTTGAATCATTTTTCGTCCAATATTGTTGTAATTAGATATACCCACCTATATTTAGATGTTTATTTACCTTTCTAGAGCAACTCTCATGTCTATATGAAACTTTTTAGTGAATTACGTATCTACGAAACACAATTAAATGATAAGAAAGAACATAAAAATTGAATAGAAACATCAATTTCTTCTTAAACCCCTCTGTCTTTGATTTCAATCCTCCCTTTCTGCTATCTCACGTTCCCTTAATCATCGTCTCCTTCTGTGTCTTTCCGTTTCATATAGGAGGATACTTATAAATGATTGTGGTACTTTTATTATGCTGAACTTCAATTCCTTAGGTGAACTGAAGGTCTTGATTTCTCGAGCTCGACATCACCGAAATGATCTAATTTCTTGGTGCATTTTTTTCAATAGCAGAAACGAGCATTGTATAATTTCTTCCAAAAAATATTTTTGCGCCCCTTGGAAAAAAAAGAGGGCCTTAAAAGTCGCCAACATTATGGCTCCTTGTAGTACTCCAGTACCATGCGAACTGAAAAAGCTAACGAGGATTCAGTCTTCTATAACAACGCCAATTTGAGCATCAGCTGCATCTTTTTTTACTGTACACAATCTTTCTTCTATAACCCATTCCGTTATGCCAAAAGAAACTCAGAAACTGTTCAAATCGGCAAAAAAAGATCATTTGAAACAGAGAGGGAGGCAGAAAGGGCGCTGCTGAACGAGTGGTGGAGACGATGGCAGTTTGCTCATAAATTTGGGGGCAAAGGGTTAGTGGAGTGTAGCTAGACTCCCCCAAAAATCCTGAAGACCCGCCACCTTTTGCAGTAATTACTGTATCTCTAGAGAAGTACATGTAGATTATAGTTCATTCACTAAAAGCTACATTAGTAACTAGAGAAAAGTTACTGATAAAGTACAAATACGAAACAAACTACGGTAAAGACCTATAGCGTTACGCTACGTCAAGTAAATTGGTTACGAATAAAAAGATTAGGTATAAAACCCAGTAGGATCTGGCCCAACAAATAAATAGCCGTACCGAGCGCTCCGACTGTTAGTCGCGCGGATATTTATAAGAAATGGAAACATGGATACAGAAGAGAGATATGGTTGTTCTCTTTCTGCGTAATTTGGGTCAATTTGGTGCCATGGTCAGGGTTTGTCCGGCTGCATCCAAAATCAGATATGTGATTCTATACTATGTATGAGGTTTCTAATTATGATTACGGTTTGTCCAGCTGCATCCAAAATCAGATATGTGATTCTATAATACGTATGAGGTGCGTAGTTATGATTACGATTTGGCCTGCTGCATCCTCCATCTGCATCCCGAAACAAATATGTGATTCAATTATACGTATGTGGAGTCCCTTTATTAATATAATTTGCCCTGCTGCATCCTCTGACTGCATTACGGTCCGCAAAATCGGTTGTGATGGATATTCCAGTTATTAGAAAGAGTACTGCAGTGTGTACGCTTGTGTATACTGACCAAGATCTAATTGGGTACCGCAGTAGTGATCAATGCAGGACGTCTAAAACACCCGCGATCAAGCTATGCTTGTACTGTACTTCACTTCGAGCAGCGCGAACTTCCGGGGCCGTCACTGCTGTAGGTAGCCATGTGCTATGCATAGTGGTTCTCGCCTGTCCCCCTCCTTGGATAGATGGATCAACATGTACATTTTTCTTACTTTCTTTTTACTTATCGAACAGTACCATCACAAGGAATTTAGACCGTAAGTGTCAATTAAACTTTAATGTCGCCTATCAGGCAAAAATATTTATTTACGTGTTTCAGGTTTTTTCCGCGGGATACACTATCTGGTCATATCTGGAGAATGCTATCGTGTACTGTACACCTGTGCACTTGTCCGATGTAGACCACCTTGTTAGCACCTAGCTACCAACATACAGTAGTCGGTTCCTGCACTGGTCTCCCGATATTTTTTGTGTCAAAATTCGTGGACAGCCTGGAAATACACTGCGTGCAAAAACTTGAGCCACAATTTATTTCAAGGCTACAGTACGGGCCATGGTATGGAAGGAAAGTTGGCGATTTCACTACTTTTGGGACTGCTTTAATCAAAATATTTTATTTCAGTACTGTTAAGAGGGATTTTGAAATTTTGAGTTGTCTATGTAAACCCCTGTCTGAAGCTACAGACTGACCGGGGGGAATCAACAACCAGTTCGACCTTCAATTATCTGGTGTGCGCCCAACAACCCCCACCTGGTATATCGACAAAAGTTTGCCAGTGCTGCGAGTTCTTCCAATCCGACAAAAGGTTAAAATATTTAATAGGTTTGCTTTTCTATCCGATTGTAAGCGGACTGTAACATTCTATTTCACTCTGATCCTTCGGGATACCGCCCAGTATCGATAGACAAGGCCTCCAGGGACCGACTCTTATGCATCAACGCCGGCCATCGGCGTCATCGGGCAAGAGAAGAGGAGGGGTGACCGCAATTCTTCTGGCACCCCGCTAACATCGAATACACAAGGCTGGCGAGCGGCACATCAAGCCTCGCCGTGTGACGACGACTGCATGTGGAGAAAATCGAAGCAGCGGCCTTACAGATCCTTCGAGTTGCAAGCCACCGATCCGAGAAGTTTCATCGCGAGTACTACCACCGTACCGACCTAAACTGAAGCTCCCTAGGCCAGCCGAAAAGAAATGACAAGAGTTGGACTCGTCGAAGGAAAGAAGGTAGGATGGTATGGATAAGAAACGAAGGCCTGCAACCGCTTAAAACGCTCGGAGTTATCCCAACAGCGTTCTTAGTATTTCGCTGAGATATCATTTGCATTCATCAAAATACATAGTCGATTGCATTAAATGAGTCAAAGTTTCACGAAAATGGAACCCTTCCCAATCGAACATTTTCTAGACTCCACAATATTAATTCAGTAAAGTTTCTCACATTTGCCAGACGGTACCTAAAGGCTGAGAGCTAACCGGTTGAGTCTTGAAAGCCTAAAGCAGTGGAGCACGGGAAAGGGTAGCCTCGGCTGGCGAGGACCAAATGACCGTGCCAAGACGCTGGTAGACGCGTCGGCGGATCACATTGTCGGTCGTGAGGTAGCAGCGGGTGATGCGAGGTATGTAGTCTTCGTGGAGGCAGATTGTGGCATACTCTGACCTTTATATGAACAATCTAGTGTTCAAACGAGTTCCGCTCTCTGTATGAAACATTCTGCACATTTTTTCCGTACCATTAACGAAGCTATGGTTTTCGTTCTTCAAATTCTTCGAGATTAGGATGCTGTTGTGAAAAAACACATTCTTTTCAAGCTCGTCTTCATGTGCCTGGCTCAGGAGAAATTTTAGTCCATCGTGACCCTTGTTTGGGTTCGGGTACTCTGTTTGATTCAAGGAATCTTCGTCCTCTGTAGTAATTATCGCGAGTCCACCACAGTTGCATTTCGATAGTATTTTCTCTCGACTAACATCCAAATACTTCATTTCGTCATTCTTCTCGTCTTTTACTGCATATATTCGTAAATGAAGATTCAACTTTTCATTACGCTGAAACGTTTTCTTAAGAAGAAGTCCACGCATATACTGAGTGAAATCAAATATACTAACATTCGCTTTGGACAATAAAGAGATCATTTCAAAGATAGTTCCAAGGCGGAATGCTTCTACATGTGCCTACATAGGTGCTCTAGAGAGAAAATCTTCTCTGTTCGATAGTAACAAATGTTACCCTTCCCTCAGCAACATTTTGTCACGACGAATAATTCTTCTCTCTTGTATGAAGTGCACCTAAACTTTTTCCGCAAAAGAGAATTTCTCAGAGATTATGGAATCATCAGATTTATCCTCGGAGATAATCTTAACGGAGAAGATAGTGTGCCCCCTTTCTTTCAAATTGTTCAAAGCGGACTCTAAAGCTGACAGATTCGGCCCATTAACGCAAGAAGCTGATTGCTGATCATCTTGTGCCTCCTGTAAATTCTCTACAGCGTTACTATCTGCCAGGAACCGACGAGATGAAAAATTGTCAAGCTCCCGATGCGAAGCTATACCATATCTAGGAGCACACTCAGATTTCCTCCTTCAGATCCTGTGAAGTTCATGAGTAGATTTACTCCTTACAATCCTTCGCTTCCCTCTGCGACTGACATGCCCACTGTCTTCAGAACTTTGCCGTTTTCGCTGTAAGCCTAGTTTTGGTTTCTTGAGCTGGACTTGGTATGGACACCTAAATCGCCATTGGACTTCTTGGCTAGCAGCAGCCTACCTCTTCATAGTTTGGAAGACTTTCGTGCCAAGCTCAAGGTTTCTCTTGAGGATGCGCAATTTGCCTACAAAGTGGCAAAAGCTCGACAAGCTGCATACGCTTCAAGGCAATACGAGGTTCCAGATTAAAAAGTCGGTTCAAAGCTATGGATCAATCGTTCGTTGTTTACGGATGTTTATACTAGGTCCCAGGATTCTAAAAGCCTGGTGCGCGCAGATGTGGGCCATTTATGGTCAAGGAGCTAGCTGGTAAGAATACTGTTCAACTGGAACTCCCTGCTCATTTTAAAATCCATCTAGTCATTCATATCATTCACACCACACCCCATTTGGAGCAGCCCGATGACCTTGCTTTACCCATTCCCCCCTGCGCCTGCACCGCTTGAACTGCCTTGTGGACCAGAACAGGAAGTTGAGGTTATCTTGGATCACAAAAAGGTTGGACGCGGTTACACGTTCTTGGCTTTGATGCGTGGTGTGCCACGCTATAAGGCGGAGTGGCAACCAACACAGGACTTTGTTGATGTTACGGAAGATATATCTGCTGTAGTAACGGATGCTTTCCAAGAGTACATTCGGAAATATAGTATACTCCCGCAGTATCATTGACGAGGACGGCAATAGTCCGGGGGAGGGAATAGTGTAACAATGTCTCTGTTGCACCACTGTGGCATAGAGACTTGTTCCCTGTCGCTATTCCAATTCTCCATTACACAGTAGTGTAACAGAGAAATTGCATCATTCTTGGAAGAATCCAGAAGCTGTTTGTAATCAGGTAGCTGTTTTATGCTGAGTATGTAATTTGACGTGGAGTCTCACGTCATCGTCTTGTTTCCTTAGTCACGTTCTAGATAGTACTGTTATTTAGTTGCAGCGTCACTTTCCAGTTACAGCTCTACTTTCTAGTGCTTTCTGTTGAGCTGGCACAACTCTGAGATTTGTGTAGAAGAGCTGCCGTACTGTCTATAAAAGTGGGGCTCATCTGGATTCTTGTGGGAATCCAGGTACACTCCATACACCCTTTGCCCCCAACTTTCTGAAACCTACTACCATCGTCTCTACTGTTTGTTTAGCAGCGCCCCGGCTGCCTCCCTCTCTGTTTCAAAAAGACGCGAAGCATACGGGTTTAAAAGCCGACCATCCCTTTCAAACAATAAACCACCCAACGGTTTTCCCATTACACGGAATGGAATTGATCGCAAAAGGTACGGATGCGCTATCAGCTACGGTAAGCCTCCTGACGCCGCACAGAGGTTCAGCTACTGTGCTAATGATTAATCATTATCGACAATGAATATGGTATTGTTTACCCTAGCTTCGTCACGCGTAAAACATTGATTGTACGACTAACATCATTTGAGCTTGCAGTAGTATCTAGGCTACTCGCGGCCATCAGATGCCGATACCCAGTAGACTACCCTGTTACAGAGGAACTGAACGGTATGTCCGCACCCAGTCCACTACCATGCGATTCACATCTCCGTTCGCAAGTTCTCTCTCCGAAGGAACCCCCTCCTCTTTCCGCCACGCATGCGCTGCCATGGAAAGCACGACTCTCATGCCCTCATTCAAGTATCCCTCGGTCGGATCTAAAATCCCGGCCCTGCGCAACTCAACGGATCTTGTCCGCTTCCCATCGAAATAAAACTCAACAAACGTCTGATTGACCCAATGCATCCCATACCGATGAAATCCCTTGCTCAAATCGTGGTTTGTTACGTGATTCACCTGCCTGTTTAGACTCGGCGGCTGCCTCCCGTGTCGGAAGAAAATATGTACGTTGGTCTTAGCCACCCGGCGATTACCTTCGTCCCCGTAGGCCTCGTTCACGTCGATCTCCGTCTCGCGGGACTTGAGCCAAAAGCTAGATGACAAGGGGGTTCCGCTAATTTTCATAGAGCACTCCGTGAAACTCGGGTACCTCAACAGCTTACGGCTTGATAGATATCCGGTTTGTACGGTACGACGAGTCAAAAAGCAGGTGTCGCAGTTGCAACCGTTGCTATTTTCTGATGCGGGGGTGCAATACGGGTTGCCTTGGGACGATTTCGGTACGCGAGAGGCGCGAATGACAAGCTTTCCTGCGGACAGGAAGACGTTTCCAGATTGGAAGAGGGTGGCACCGGGGCCTTGCCAGCCTGTGGGGTTTGTGTCGGTCCATTTTTGCACAAAGTTTGGATGCAACTTGTCTGAGTAAAAGAAGCTGTCTGAGAGGGCCCAATCGATCTTCCATTGCCGACCACGCCCTGGTCGCGCGCCTGCAGACACTAGCGGATCACCAATGCCTGCATTGGTCCACTCCTGTGCAGATGTTAGTGAAAGAAGGGTGGCCAAGAGATAAAGTAGCATTAAGGCTCTTCCGAGATGCATGGCGTCTCAAGAGTGAGGATGATACTAGAATCAGAGGGGCGGGACCAGCGTTGGTTAGGGTGTGTAGATGCGCTCGGGTGAACGGGTGGGGTAAGCAGTGGTAAGCGGAGCTATATAGGCTTCAGAGTGCAAGGCAAGTGGGACAGGAGATACATTATAGAGAGCACTGAGAAGTCCCGAAACACAGGAACGCAGCTGTATTGCGTGAGGCGGGTGGTGCTGTCAACGCTGTCCAGTCTCGAAACACTTCGCCGGTTCATATGCAGGCTCACCTACACGGATTGAGGGAAGCCACGTAAAAGTTCTCTTGGATGTGGTATACATGGATCGTCAATCATGAAGAAAGGCTTCAACAGTCAGCTGACAACATCAGCAACCGCATGTATCCTCGTGGTACAAGATCTTAGTACACGTGAGTTGCTTACCCGTTTTGCTTCACCCGGAGAAAACCAACCCAAATTGCTGACTTTGAGTATGAAAAGGGTGAGGTTTTGAATTGGTGGTAAATCTTTATGGCTTGTACAATGTTGCACAAAAGCGTAAGTTTTGAATAGTGTAGTGTAGTATTAAGGATATTGAGGAGGTATTTCGTACTGCTATGTCAATAACCTTTACCTCATTAGATTACGTAGGCTGCATACGTAATCTAATGAATAAAGGTATGCTGCATACGTAATCCAACTTCAGCCAAAATTGCCCTGGCGATGTCGCCTTCCGAAGTGGATTGACCGAATTACGTTAGACTTAGCTTCCTGCGGCAATGACAAAAGAATGTTAAGACCTTACTGAATCACTCCAACCAATTCGAGAGAGTCGGTTGCGCCTATCACTACGGTAGTTGGCCTCCTCAAAACCAACAAACCTACTACAGTAGGCATAAAATAAAGCTTACTACAGTAGACATAAAATAAAGCTTACGTTGGAGTTTTTATTGAGCTGGGGTAGATAGATAGGGTTAATGGGGTGGTTTACTCAATTTTCCTGATAACGGAGCTTGAGTGTTAAGTCGAAAGGGTTGAGCACACTAACGGTCCGTGCAGCAAGCAGGCACCCACAATCGCCCGGTAGCGTAAGGTCCCATCAAAGCCGACCACATCTTCCATGCATTAAAATAACCCAAAAATTCCCCCCCCATCAAAGGCAGGCCAATGTCCCTCTCTGTGGCCGTAATAACCCCACTCCCGCACCTTGACGTCAACCCACAGACGCTTTCGGGTTTTTTTTGAAATTGGGCGGCTTCCAAAATGAAAGATTGGAGCTTCTCGTCACTAGGGGTGGGAATGTGTGGTGCTTTAATAGTACCACAGGACTATGGACGTGTTTCTTTGGGACGGGCAACCTTGACGAATATTATTGAAAAGGAACGCCCTCCTTCTTGCGCGCCATTTCCAGTCCGTCCAACGTGCTCCGGGGGCGACTGGTGGCAGTACTGTGGACAAGGGTAGCGAGGAGATCGGGGCAGCGAGAGCGCAGCGGTCGCGGCGTATCGACCTGGACAGGAAACCCGCTAGACCAGTAGAAGTGGCGCTCGCACCCGACGACATGTTGCACGTTGCACGGGGCGGGCGCCGAAAGCGGTGAAATGTTGACGAAGCTCTGTGGGCTGGTGGGGAATGGGCGGAGAGTTGCAGCTCGGTGTTGAGGAGGATAGAGTGTGTTGTTACCGTCGTGGTTCCCCTCCTCAGCAAGAATTTCGCGACTTCGTTACTTGTATTGCTTTTAGCCTCCAAGTGATGCAGGCACTACAGGTTGTCACCCGCCGCCTGCCCGCGTAGTCGATATCTGAATAAACTAAGCACACTATCGTGCATTAGACCTCCGAAAGATTTTCTGTCCGTGTACAGTGGGGTAAAACGGGGTGGTATACTTAAATGTTTGGGTAAATGGGGTGTACAGCACAGTGGGGTTAAATGGGGGGTTTACTTAACTCTGGTTTACTTAACTTTCCTGATAACAGCAATCGCAGATGAGGCCTAATTTGGGTAGCCACTGACATGCCCTGAGAACGGAGGTTCTCTTGAATATATGTACTTTCAAATTGTGGCCTTAGGTATCGCTCAAAACCCCTTACTAGCGTTATTCTGGACGAGTTTCGCCGCGTGACGAGCGAACAATGCTTGGCGCGCATTAGAAATCGGAACGGCTGCCCGTGCGGCAATGCCAGTCGCAACCCGGTTGGCGAGGTCCCAAGCAGTCGGGTGCCAGCCCCCCAGCGTAAATAGTCTTGGGTGTTTTTACAGTTGGAAGATATCGATCTATCCTAAAGTTTTCCCCAACGTGGAGAGTGGATGGGCAATGAAGCAATGCCCAGGACCCTTTGCACGTGTCCATACGGCAAAGCGAGTATCCTTGCCAAGGCGAGCATGGTTAAGGGGCTTGAGTGGGCATCGCGCCAGGGAGGGGAGGCGAACCATTTTATTTTTACCTTTAGTAGGTTCTTTAATTTCTGGGCTTGGAGGCCGTTGGCTAGGTTGCTGGGGTATATAGTTAGAACCGCCGTTTACTTACTTTTAAAGATAAAGCTACTGAAAACCCATTTGAATTTAAGATTCTCTTGATCAGTTTAATAGCTTTTAAGTATCGAAAGAATACTTTAATTAGCTGTTGTCTTATCTTAGGTTGAATTGGCGGAATGCCTGGAGTTAATAAACCACTTTGAAACCTTGAAATTATCTTAGATCAATTCGAAATAAACATAGAAGCGCCTGCAATAAGCCAAAAATACCAACGACGTTGGGCCCTTCCAACATTTAGATCAGAATAACCATTTGAGTTTTTGAATCTTCTAATCTTCCTGATAAAAAGACTTTAAACCCTCTCGAGCGGGGGTCAAGAGATGGATGACGGTTACGTCATAATAATCTATACCCCCGTTCCCTCCGAGGGGGGCGTGACTAAAGGGGACAGGTCTGTGTATTAGGGGGTCTGGAAATGAGGCCGAGTCACGAGGTACTACTTCACAGGGCTGGTGTGAGGCCAGCCGTAAGGCATGCTGCGTTGGACGAAACCGTCGCCGCAGCGCGTCTCTGCATAACGACAGATCGCACCCGCCCGAAGGTCTCCATGGCTCGTACGGCGACGTTCCTAACCACGTCTGTCAGCACCGCGAATGCGTCCGGGTGCCACCCGCCAACAGTGGATATCGGCACTGGGATCAGTCGGGAACTGGCATGCGTGTTGATGAAGTCTTGATACCTCCTGAACTTTGACCCATTCGCGGCGTTCAGAGATGTCAGAGATGTCAAGAGGTTGGAGCACCTGGCCCGTGCGTATGAGGGAGCAAGAGGATTGACGAATGTAACGCCCAAAAAGTCTGTTCCTCCGGTGCTCCCTAAAGCCATGATGTCCGCCTTTGTGCGATGTTGGCCATTGGGACGGGGCTCCATGACCGGGTGTCGCGGGGCCTTTGCTAAGTCCGACGTCCTCCAAGCGCCTTGATGTCCGGGCGAAATGCATGACCGCGTTGCGGGGGCTCGAGGACAGGGTGTCTGGCGGCGTTGGAGAGATCTGCGGCAAACAACCGTGTTTGCAAGTCGTGCCGCCACCCTCCGCGGGTGAATTCGTACTCACAGCACAGCGCGAGGTCAATGTACAGTACAGTACAGTACTGATCCGTGAGTGTCGTGCATATGCCCTTCTGGCATTTTGGAGCGGGCGGAAACAGTGGTACCCTGCCTGGTTGGCATCAAAGCCAGTTGAATGCTTGTTTTAGTTTACTCTCTTTCTGTCCTCTTTGTTTTTCGGCCAAGCGGAACCTACCTATCTTGCTATCGAGGGCGCGTCTCAGCACAGCACTGTATGTACCGTACTGTACTGTGCCTTGCCCCAGTCCCCTCCCTGGCATGCTACGGGGAGATACGTCTGGAAGCTTCCAGATGTATCTCCCCAGGATGCGGCGCTGTACAGTAACCTGCGTGCCACACGCATACAGTAACTTGCGTGCCACATGCCTACAGTAACTTGCGTGCCACACGCCTACAGTAACTTGCGTGCCACACGCCTACAGTAACTTGCGTGCCACACGTACAGTAACTTGTGTGACGCACGCAATCTGCGTGCCACACGCCCCCCGCTGAGAGTACGCTGCCGCCCTGGCCGTAGTGTACAAATACAGTACAGTCCACTCCGTCTAAGGCCTCCTCAATACCACCGTACTAGAGTCTGCTCGTCCACCCCTGAGGCAAAGTCTGCACGTCCTCCCCTGAAGCTGCTCCCGCCACCCAGAGCACGCATATTCTGACTCCTTGTCCTCCAACGTTGCCGCTAAGCTTCCGCACCGCCGCAGCAGAGCACGCTCATGCTGACGCCTTGCCCTCTTTTTGCAAGACCAAATGGTCCAATTATTTCTTTCAAGCTCGTCTGCCTCCATCCTTCAGCTTCCTCCGCTGTTTTCTCTCTTCTCGACTCGGAATTCACGTCTTCTCTAGGGCAGCGAGTGAGCGACCTCTGTGAAGTGCCGTGGTGCATTGAGACTGCTGGTATACACGTGGAACACGTAGAAGCGAGCAAGCGGCCCGGTCGGATTACCTGGGCTACGGTTGAGGGGGAAAGGAAACAAAGCGGAGGTAGAGTGGCACAGACGCTAGTCTTGAAGTCTCAATTCGAGGATGGCTAAGACGCGGCAGACGGCCGCTAAAAGCACTGGCGGCACGGCCCCTTGTCGTCAGTTAGCCGCTAAAGCGGCCCGGGTGACTAATCTCACCCCCTCTCAGCTCACTCGACCTGGCGCTGTTCGCCTCCTGGGACGCCGGGACACCTCCAAAGTCACTGTGCGCTCGGGCTCGCCGTTCCAATTCAAGGTGTACTCGCCGAGGTCACCCAAGCCGGTGGCAGTGAACGAGAGTGAGTTCCATGCCCTCTTCGGTTGTCATATCGCCCCCTTCGTGCGCCGCTTCGACAACAAGGAGAGGACAGCCGCCGATGCTCATGTCCTCGGTCTCACGGAGTCGACAAATGACTGCCGCTTGTACGCATCAGTCCCGGAGGGCGCCTGGTCGATCCTCGACGTCCGGTGGTGCAGTGAGGAACAGGTGTACAGGGCCACCGATGAGGATTCTGGAGAAGATTATGTCATCCTTCTGTACACCCTAGCCTTCGAGGGTTACGAAAACGAACACAAGCACAAAGTTGAGTCCGATAGGTTCGAACTAGGTCACTCCGATCGTATCGGGGCCGTCCTGTACATCCACTCCTGTCGGGATTGCCTTGGCACCAGTAGTGGTGCCAAGGCAATCCCGACAGGAAGTTGGTACTATCCTCTACCTGTTCCCGAGAGCTTCGTACGGCTCCCCACTCCCGTCGGCTCCTTCCAATCTGTCGCTTGCCGTTCAAGGGCGATCATGAAGGCTGCATTGGAGCTTCTATTGCCAACGGCCTGGCCGAGCTTGGAGATAACGACCAGGCACAGCGGTGGTATCATAACTTCCGGAACCTGGCGGCTAATAACAGAAAAGAACCCTCCAGCGGTGGCCGTGTTCGTGACCTCCGGGATGCCCAGAAGCACCTCCACCCTAGATACCTCGTCCTGCAAAAGGCATTACCACTCAACTCGCCGGTGTCCTCCCTTCTTGCCCTTCCCGCGGGAGTCTATATACTCACCCTGGCTGGCTCAAATGGTGTCAACCACTGCGCTACAGTGAACCTCGGACCGCGGCGCCTGCTGGATCCCTCTGAATCCTATGTGCTTGATTTGTCCCCGGAAGCCTTGGAGGAGTGTGTCGGCGGTAGCTCGGAATTCTACTCGTCCGCGAAGTGAGGAGGCTAGTGCTCCCCGGAGGACATACCTCTAAGCTCCCGCGTCATCGTAACGGTGCCAATCGTACCAAGAGGAAGCGCGAAGCTATCGAAAGAGGCTCCACCGGTCCTTCGTCCGGCAAGTGATCCAATATCCTAGATTAAGTTGCCCTTCTATTCCTCCCCTTTTTTTGTTGCCTTGAGTTCCGCCGACCTAGCCGCTTCTCCCTTCCCTTTTCTCCTCATCTCCAACTTCATTGCTCCCGTATCTTATGGCTTTAGTAAACACCTGCTTTCTTGTGGTATCAGAACAACCGGCGAGCGTGAATCGCCTTCCTCTTCACCCGTCCCGTAGATGATATCAACTTGTAGCGTTGATGGTCAGCCTTCGTCACGATACATGACCAATAGTAGTAAGATTCGAAAGCAGGCCACTTCTTGTTCTTCTGGAAGGCCGTTCCATGGACGACTAGAACTTCGTCCCCTACCGCGAACTTCCGTACGCGGCCCTTTGGTTCTGATAAAGTCAGAGACATTTCAACCACAGTGGCGCGCAGGCGCGATTCCCCCAAGATCTCCACGGCTCGGTTCGTCGCGTTCCCGTCGCTCAGTAGAGCCACCGCATCACTTGCTAACGTCCTTGGCCTGATGCCGTACAGCATCTGGAAGGAGGAGGGGGCCGCCCCACGGTCTCGTCTTCGGTAACCATACAACACTTGCGGGAGCGCCTCGGCCCAATCCCCACCGTTCTGAACAATAGACTTCTTGATCGCGTGCTTGATAGTTCCCACCATTCTTTCCGCTCTCCCATTAGCCATAGGGGCGTAAGGAAGAACGGCCTTCCACTCCACTCCATGTTCGCTCATAAAGCTCTGGACCGACGCAGCCAGGAATGCCGTCGCGTTATCCGACAAGATCCTCTTTGGTGGCCCGAATGACAGGAGTATCCCATCCTGGACGAACTTGATCACAATGTCCGAAGTGGAATTCATCGTCGCCCACGCAATCGGCCAACCAGTCATGTGTTCTACCACGATCAACGCTAATCTCTTTCCGGACCTCGACGGTTTGAATGGTCCAGCGAAGTCAATTTAAAACGTCTCAAAGGGTCCGGTGACGGGTGCTCTTAGGTTGGTGTGGTAGGTCGGAAGCCTGCGAGCATGTTGACAGCCATGGCATGCCGCGACGTGTTCCGTGATGTCGCGGTACACTCCTGGCCACCAGAAGCGGTCCCTGACAAACTTCCGAGTTGACCCAATGTCCCAGTGTCCGATTTCGTCGTAATATGTCGCTAGTATATCTGCACGTTGCCCTAGCGGGGGTACGACGTGTAGCCCCTCCTTCTCCCGCCGGGACAGCGTATCGTTCCAAAGCATAAACTTCTTTGCGGTCCTCTTTATCGCATTACTCTTCTTTTTGTACACTTCTTGGACCGTTTATCCTGCCCAGAACCTTGCCACATTTAGCAGCTGTGGTTCCAAGCCCACGAGTTTGGGATCGGCCCAAGATACTGTGGCCACTAATTCTTCCAAGAGGTTCTCGATCCTGTCTTCTCCGTGGGTCCGGCCACTAGTAGGTCTGCGCGAAAGATAGTCCGCGGCCCCAATGGCGACTCCAGGCCGATACTTAACCTCGAATTGGTACTCGGCCATTAGATCCAACCACCTGGCAAGCCGCCCGTGAATGTCCTTCTTCTTAAACGCTGTCTGCAGAGCTTGATGATCCGTGTAAACCAGAAACGGTTTGTCAGACAAGCGGTGTACTCGGAACTTCTGTAGGGCAAACACTACTGCGAGGGACTCCCTCTCGCTCGTTGAATAGCGGCGCTCCTGTTCAGTCATCGTCCTCGACTCGAACTGGATGGGGTGTACCTTCCCGCCCTCCTTTTTCTGAGAGAGGACCACTCCGGGTGCGGACGAAGACGCGTCCGTCTCGACTATGAAAGGGGCGTAGAAGTCCGGGTATGATAGTACTGGTGGTGTGGTCCGCTTCCTCTTAAGATACTCGAATGCTTCCTGCATCTCCGAGGTCCATCTGAAAGCCTTCTTAACCGATGTGGCCACGTGTAGCACCGCGGAGCTATCCGCAAAGTTCCTGATGAAGCGCCGGTAGTACCCCGCCAGTCCGAGAAAGCTCCTCAATTCGGTCACGTTTCTCGGTTCTGGGGCTTCCTTTATGTCCTTTACCTTGTCGGTGTCGACCTTTATGCCCATTACGTTGACCACGTGACCAAGAAACTTGACCTCTGATTGCGCGAAACTGCACTTGGTCACTTTGAGCTGCAGTCTTGCCTGTTGAATTCTTCTGAATACCTCCTGACAATGTCCTACGTGTTCCTCCATTGTTTGGGACAAGATGACCACGTCATCTACATAGACCATGGCGAAAGGTAGATTTCGAAGAACATCGTCCATCATTCGTTGGAACTTCGCCGGTGCGTTCATTAAACCGAACGGCATGACCTAAAACCTGTACGTTCCATACCTAGAAACGAACGTCGTCCTCTCCTTGCAATTTTCGGCCATCCTTACCTGCCAATATCCGGTATACAGATCCAGGGTTGTAAAAACCTTCGAGCCAGACAGATCATCAAACAGCTCCTCGATCTTTGGTAGTGGCCAGCGGTCTGGCTTCATCACCCTATTTAACTGTCGGTAGTCGACGCAGAACCTGGGTCTCCCGTCCTTCTTTGTCGCTATGACCACGGGAAATGACCAAGCTGAGCTTGAAAGCGTAATTACTCCATCTTCTAGCAGCTTCCCAACCTCCTTCTTGACGAACGCGTTGTGCTTTGGCAGCATCCGGCGAGCCTTCATATAGATCAAAGTGTCATCAACCAGTTCGAAAGAATGTACAACCGGAACCTTGTCGGGTTCAAGGTGGTGGATGTCACAGGCGATCACGCCGGTGTCCCGCAAGGCCTTCACCAACAACCCCTGGTCCTTCTTCTCAAGGTGCTTCACCTTTGCGCCCAGCAGAGCGGCGCGTTCTGCCTCTTCATCTTCCAAGCTGGAGTCCAGCTCTGTGTCATTATCTTCCGGATCTGGCTCGTACGGCTCCTTATTCAAAATAGCTAGTACGAGCTCTTGCTCTGTGTCCGATCCGTCGCCGCTGCCTCCTGACTCCGAAGACGACGAAGGCGCGAACTGCTCACTTCCAGATTCCTTTGCTGACGTAAAATCTTCGCTGTCAGTGCGAGGTCCGTCTACCACAGGCGGCTCACAAAGGAGGGGCAGGAGAACCTTCTTCCTTCCTGCTGCCAAAGAAACTTGTTGGCGACCATAGTCTAGGTTTGCCTGCATGGATTCCAGGGTGGGGCTGCCGATGATCGCGTCAAATGGCGCGTTACGCTCCACCAAGAATCCCAAAGGCACCATCAAGGTTCCAAAAGAGAATAGTACCTTCTGCACACACCCAATAACCTGAGCAACCGTTTCATCGGCGGCGGTGACCTGACGGTCAGTGGCTGTCGGAGCGAGCGCCAGCTTCTCGCAGAAGTCCCAAGACATCAAATTGGGAACTGCACCCGTGTCCAACAACGCATGCGTCTCCGTCCCATAAGCATTCACGGCCACAAACTTCAACCGTCGGGGGCCCTCGGGATGACGCGATGTGGAGGCGTGAGTCACCGGGACAGTCTTGGCAACCAAACGCTTCAACTTCCTCCTCGCTTCGTCGGCGTCCCCGCGTAGAAGCTGCCCGAAGTTCATTCCTGAAGAGGCCGAAGCCAACTCCGCAACCACATTGTACTTCCCGGCATGGTCCTGAAGGGCTCCACATGCCTTCTACGCCTTCCTCGCCTTGCTATTCTTCTTCTAAGGGGCCAGAATGGCTACAGGCGGGCGAAAGACAGGGGCCTTATTCATCATCGCGTCTATGTCCATAACGTTATTTCTGCGCAGCTTCGGAAGGACTTGTCCATCGGCGCTCCTCTTTGCCGCGGCCACCACGTTGCCTTTGAGGGACTCCTTGACGACTATTACAGGCCCTTCATCACCCTTCTCCTTCATTCGGAGTTCCTCTTTCGACTCCGAACTTGCTCTTGCGATTCCAACGTGTCAGCCATCACCATGGCGTTCCTTTGACCAGCACGTTGCTTCTGAGTGGCCCCTGCTACCACAAAAGGAGCAACGCGTGTTCCTCTGGGGATTCAGAGCGCACTGCGTGGCACGATGTCCCTTTTGCCCGCAGAAGCTGCAACTATAGTCCTCGTCAACGTCAACAGGTGCGGTCGGTACCGTCTTCTCGAACTGTTTTTTCACGAGAAGGGAAAGCTCGGCGAACTGGCCAGCTAGATCATCCACCTTGTTCTCGAGTTTCCACGAGTCTCTGTCGCGAGTGTCCGCCCTCTGTATGATTTTCTTCGGAGCCGCCGGGGCCTGCCTTTCCTGGTTGGTGCTCCCGAAGAATGCCTTCTGACCGATGACGAAGTCTTCCACTGCCTTCTTCAATCCTTCGTAGTCCGATGGGGCCCGATACATCACGAACTGCGCCAGCTCGTGGTGTCCCGCCACCGCCTTCAGGAGCAACCCGAACGAAGCAGCTTCATTAAAGCCAACCCTCTTGTAAAGGGAATCCACGCGCGCTAGGGATCCGCTTAAATCTCCAGGGTCGAGTCCAGCGGCGACGGCTTCGCTAATTTCTTCTTCCGGATTGACCTTCTTCAAGAACTCGGTGATTATCTTCTTCTTAACAATATCAAAGTTCTGGGCCTCTTCGGTTAGTGACCCATTCCTCTCAAACGTTCCGTAGTACCACTCGAAAGCCTTCCCCTCCAGATGGCAAAGGATCTGAAGGGCCTTCTCCTCGTCGCTTTTGCCGCGCGTTGCGACATTTTCGTACGCAAAAAGGAATCCGGAGATATCAGCAGAATGGGAACCATCGAAAGAGATGTGAGGGGGGTTTTTATTATTCATCCTATCGAACCTTGGATGCGTTACCATGACTGCTTGTTTTCGTTTACTCTCTTTCTGTCCTCTTTGTTTTTCGGCCAAGCGGAACCTACCTATCTTGCTATCGAGGGCGCGGCTCAGCACAGCACTATATGTACCGTACTGTACTGTGCCGTGCCCCAATCCCCTCCCTGGCATGCTATGGGGAGATACGTCTGGAAGCTTCCAGATGTTTCTCCCCAGGATGCGGCGCTGTACAGTAACCTGAGTGCCACACATATACAGTAACATGCGTGCCACACGCCTACAGTAACTTGCAAGCCACACGTACAGTTACCTGTGTGCCGCGCGCAATCTGCGTGCGGCACCAGTCCTTGCAACAATCCACTGACAACGAGGCTCCGAATGCCACTGTCCTCTCATCCAATCAATATATGAAGTAACAGACTACAACGTGACCGTCCGCTTTAAATCCTTGCTTCTCGGAATATAATAAAAAAACTTCATTGCTACTGTTTAGAACTGATAGTTTAATTCCAGTTATATTTGGCTAATAGAGCCTATCAGGACGCGAATAACCATCGTCTTAATCTCGAGACACACCTCCTGAGACTCCGGGTTTTACTGTGACTTTTTTATTTGTGTTGTGCAACACTCCGGTGTTCACTCCGATGAAGAGACACGATTATCATTTTACTTTTGTGTATCCTACACTCCCAATTCCATCGACATTCGCGAATTAGTGGGACGACCATTCCCCGCGGTGGAGCGGTATCAAGGTCGCGCTGTGCAGAGGGTATTCCCCGCGCGCTTTTCTATTCATCTTTTAGGAACTTTTGGTACTCATTCAACCATGACTACTCAAGCTGAACACAAAGATGAAACCAACACTTTCATAGAGGATATGACGAATGATGAGATTACTGGTGATGAACTTAAAAAGGAGTACATTCAGAACATTACGCCGATAAACATTGGACGCTGAGTAGACGAGCTCGTACAAAGCTACGAGACTTTCTGCACAATAATGGCGTTGAGTGCGGCAAATCATCGAACTCACCAGTCATTACTGAGTTAATCGATTTACCATCTCCTTCGAGAGAGCAAAGGCTTTTAAACAGACAAAGTAATGAGCCCGCATCGCATGTTGCTACTCAGGTAACACAGGAACATCAAAGGCAGACTGCGTTAAGAGATTTTATCAAGATACCTAGATCTGATAGTGAAAAGTTTGCTGGACCTTTCAGTAGACCTTTATTGGATGAGGTAAGGCGCAGGTTCAACGACAAATGCACAACAATCATGGTAGATGAGAACGATCAACTTTCTTTGGTGGATATGGTACTACGTAATGATGCTTTGAGATGCTTTGAGGATAACATCATGCGACACGCACCTAATGCTCCCGCTGCATTTGAATTATTTCATAGACACCATATGACTGACGCACATCGTGAAACATGTCTTGAATAATGGCGCGCACTTTCATTTGGGCAAGTTGCAAAGGAAAATCCGAGTACATCATCTGTCGAGATACTGCATTTATTGTACACAAAGGCCCATCAGCTGCAAAAACTACTTGGTCAACCTTACAATTCAGATGCCATGTTACGTGATCGCATATTAGAAGCATGTCGGAACGAGACTTTCTATGTTCAACTTCAAAGATCGGATCTCCCAACGGACCCCGAACAATTGCGCACACGTTCGCATAACTGCATACGCATTCAGGAATCAATGAAGGATACCTTGGCAGGCTACCCGGCAAACATTTTCAATATTCCCGGACCAGCTACTGTTAACAGTATGCTAATCGAGGATGAGGAAGGTAATCAGTATGAAGTTTAATACTCGCAACGTGGTAACCCTCATCTATTCAATCGTGGAATTATGCGTGGGAATATAAGGTACAGGCCTAACAGGTCTCGATCTCGATCTCCGTCACCGAGGAACTACCATTCAAATTTCAACTTACCCAAACGCAGACATAATGATAACCATAACTTACCGTCGCTTAACCCGGTAGGACACGATGGTAATCCGCTACTGTGTTCCATTTGTACTTCTTGGTTTCACTAGCAGGCTGAATGTTTCTATCGTACTCAAGGTTCTGTAATCAATCATACGGACATTCGGACTGACCAACCCGTCACCGATGAACCAAAGGTGCATATTGACACGGATGTTCACGCATTAAATCTTCCCGCGCAAGCCTAAACAACAAAAAAGCACATAGAAAAGGGAAGCGAGTGGCATTTCTCTACTCTGCTTTGTATTATAACCTGCAAACAGAAGCAAACAAATCGGAAAGCTCGTACTGTTCCACATCTGAGCGATTCATACCACAAACAACTATCGAACGTCTTGAACGCATCGATGTCCTAAAATCATTGCTTCACAGGCAGGCTGTCCACGAACCAATGCTTTGCGAACCACATGGCCATGAACCATTACTTCATGTATCCGATATTCATAAACCGCAGGTTGCAAGCCTCCATGACCACAAACCATTAATTGAAGAGCCTAATATTCACACTGCAGTGATTGAAAAGCCTGGTGTTCACAATTTTAGTGAATCGCCAACCTTCTATTGATTCTGTATGGAAGAAGCCGCTACTTCGTCGGTTACTGGTCTACTTCAGTGGTGTGCGTATTTAAACACTGTACACGTTCCGGAATCACTGTTATCTGTTCGCAAGACCAACGCGACAGTAAGTTTTTGCGGCAAATGACGCAACTCCATTACGATGTCAGCTATTGGTGTTGTCAATATTCGTATACCTATCCCAGGTCAGAATTACATTAAGTATGAAAGCTTCTTGATATCTCGGAATGTACCAATGCTCTTTGGACTTTCTGACCAAAGACGATTCAAATGTACCACCATCAAAGATGATGATGGACCACAGTTTATTGTTTTTCGTACGTTGGGACTACAGCTACTACTTACATTCCGACTTGGTCATCTATATTTTATCGTTGATGGTGATTGTTCTGTCTTGTTTACAAGTGCAGAAATAGCACAAGTTTATGCAAACCTTGGTCATGCTCCTGCTGGATCTGAGTACAGCGCATTGCG